>APFE030463478.1:113074-180528 GCA_000404065.3 Pinus taeda | reverse complement strand
CTTCCTAAGGGGGGAGGAATGATCAGGGTGGATGTTGGTGGCCACCCACCTATCCCATTTGGACCCACACAACTATCTCTTTCAGTGTTTTCAGTTTCCTAAATTGTATCACAGCTTACTATTTTTAGCAGTTTTTCGGGTCCTTAACTTTTGGAGCTATTTTAAGGCCCTAAATGACATTTCTTGGGAACTCTGGGGGCAACATGCATCCATGGACAGATTTTTCCCTTACAAAGTGGTAGTTCTCAGATATATCTTTCTAACGAGGTATTGTATGCATCAAACAAAGGCCGTATGCAAAAGGTACGACCCTGGGAAATTGATGTACTAATTTATGCAAACAGGGCCCACAATTTGGCGTTTCATCTTCTAGGGTTAGGTTTTGGAATGTGAAGGGTTTTCCATTATTTCTCAACAATAAATAAGCCTTCGAGCCTCATTGTAATACAGTTCGGAACAGTTCAGAGGCAAGTAGCCGCCAGATTCTTCTCAGAGATAAGCTACCATCGCCCTAGTTGGTTTATTTCCATTTCTGGTTGTAAGCATATTTCGGTATTTTCCACTAATGAAATGAAGTATTATTTCCGCTGCATCTTTGTGTATATGGTTATCTCTGTATTTTATTGTGTTCCTGTTTAAATCCGGATCACTCACACATGTTTTATTTTGCAAATTTTATGATCCCGGTATGACTGCAGTTTGGAATAGTTGTGAAGTTTTTGAGTTAGTATTTGCAGATCTATACATTGGTTCGATTTGATAAAAGCGTGTATACACGTTAGTTTAGCACATTGAAGTAGCATATAAATTATGAAATATGATGGTTTAAGTTGCAGTTTGTTTTAGTTGTTAATGCATAGTTTTGGGTTTTGCCTTGTGTTCTGGTGACAATGTTCTGAATGTTTAGATTGATTGATTGTGATTTGCTTTAATGATGATGGGTTTTGAATGATTGATTGATTCAGTTGTGGTTGATTCAAAGATTGATTATTAGGTTTTAGTGATTGGTTGATTTAGATGTATTTGATGGTTGTATTGTAGTTGTGATTGATTTTGAGCTTCAATGTTACTGATGGGTCCAGTATGAAAATTGGATGAAACGTGGCCTTCAGATTGTGGTGTTGTGTTCTAGGAGTATCTAGTCTGAAAATTTATGAAACGTGGTCCCTGGAGGAAGAGAGAAGGTCGTAGCCTTCTATAGGTTAGTGCCTACGTACTAGTAAACATATTAGCTAGTACAAGAGCCAGGGGGTTGGATCTCCCTTCCAATAGCATCTAGAAAATGAGTGAAGGCAGGAGCCTTCTATAGGGTGCGCCTACATTCTAGTAAATGGATTGGCTAGTACAAGAGTCATGGGGTTGGATCTCCCTTCTACTAGTAGATGGAAGAGGAGTGAAGGTTGGAGCCTTCTTTAAGTTGGCACCTATGTACTAGTAAACTGATCAACTAGTACAAGAGGTATGGGGTTGTAGCTCCTGTTAGCTTTGCTAGAAAAAGGCCCACAAATTGATCCATATAGGCTCTTAAAGTCTCCAAATTTGCCTGAAATCATGCCAATGGATCCATTAATGGTCTCAAAATCTTCAATTTTTGCTCAAAGATCATCCAATGATCAAAATCAGCGCAAGAGGAAAGCCCTTAGAAGGGCGAAAATACACTATTGGAAGGCGAAAATACTTGAAAAACCATAAAAAAAAACCCACAATCACAGGCTTAAACAAAGTAATGAATAACCGTCATTAGATATGGCCAATCAATGGCCCAAATCTAGGTGGCTAATCACAATCAGCCAAGCAGAAGGGACAGTTTAACATTGGACGCATGACACCTTCAATAAGTGATCGCCGATGATTAGATCAGTGGGTCGCATTGGCGGGAAGCATATGCTATATATATAAAGGCCCAGGGAGTAAACGACTCGTGATTGCGATTTATCACATCATTGATATCACAAAAGCAATATACCACAGGCGGTGCCTAGGCACGGGAATTATATGCGATATTTGATAACTTTTCAGGTCCGTGGGAAGGTCAATTTTCAACGTTTTCTGTGTATTTTCGTTGTTTCAATGAAATACAAAGGAAGTCTTGGGGCCTTGCAATAGTGATGGAACCTGGACCCAATGGGTTTCGGAAATCAAAGTACATATGTTTTCAAGTCCGCAAAAGCCCAATTTTTAGTGTTTTTCATGTATTTTCATTATATAATGAAAATATGAAGGGAGCATTGGCCAGCAGTGATTGTGATGTGTCCTGGACCCTTTTGGGTCTGGGAAGTGGAATATATGATATCTAAAGTCTGCCAAAGCCATGTTTTCATGCATTTTTCAATATTTTTGCATATTTCATTATATAAGGGAAATACACAGGCCAAGCCAAATGCGACTTGTGATGGCAATGAGGGCAGACCTGATGGATAATTAAACCATATTTTAGGAATTTTAAAGTCCAAAATACATAGAGAAGGCAGGATTTACCAGTGATGGCTGTGTTTTCTGTTTAAAATACAAATATACATGGTTTTCAACAGAGGTCCACCATAGGGAAGTGATATTTTACTATGACAGAAGCATGCATTATTAAATCATTGGAAGGGCCACAACATGATACAACCTGAAACAAAAAGATCAAGGAGCTTAGACCATGCAACAGCCACACCAACAAACATTATGGAGCATCTCTAGGACAGGAGAACTCCCAGACAGTCCAACAAGCCATTAAAAATATCTGAAAGTGGTTACTCTGTTGTCAGAAGTAGAAAACTCTGATCCCATGCTTGCCTAAAGGGCATCAAATCAGTTAACAATGCTTATCAGTCAGATTAAGACTCCAAGACTCTTAGAGCTCAGTAGCATTGTAAATAGGCTATAAATATCTGAAAGTAATATGTAATAGAGGTTCAACTTCTGGAGATTATTCTTCCTCTGTTCCTTCAAGCTTCTCATCTTCATTCTAGCAATATAAGCTTCTTTTGCCATTATATGTTCGATTTCCATTCTCTTTGATGTTCTATGCTTGCACTTGAACAATTTGTTCATGTTTTCTTTGTGTCTAAGGCCAAATAACTGTCATCTTATCTCTTCTTTGATAAATTATATTTGCAAGCTTCTTTGCTGCCTGTAGCCAGCCATCCATATGTGGTCATATATGCATCTGCTAGTACAGTTAGTATTCTCTTTTGCTTTCTCTTTTGCTTCTTGTATCTAGCCATTGATTTATGTTTATGTATGCAATTTGTTGGTATAGTCAATATTCTCCATCTATTCATTGACTTTATAACTTATTGAGCATTAGTGGTCTAAAGCCTTGTATTGGTGAGAGTGTTCATGCATGCCTTCAATGAAAACAGAGCTGAAATGGTTATCTAACTTGATCCAAACCATCATTTATTCCAATAGTTCAGAGAACAATATTGAAGATTATATGTTACCAAGCATCTCTGAGCTACAACATAGGAGATTTTCTTGGAGTGTTAACATAATTGATACTGCTACTGGGGAGAGGAAACTGAAGCTCAACTTCCTTGGGAAACGACACAGATCTAGCTTTGATGATAGAC
Source organism: Pinus taeda (assembly GCA_000404065.3). Lineage (NCBI taxonomy): Eukaryota > Viridiplantae > Streptophyta > Pinopsida > Pinales > Pinaceae > Pinus > Pinus taeda. The sequence continues at coordinate 176,968 of APFE030463478.1, read as the reverse complement.
AAAATTTGGGCACATTTTTGGTTGTAATAATCTATTTGGTGACTCTACTAGAGGTTGAACCTCTTGGCAACTCCACTTCATACTAGTTCAGTTTGTGAAGCATACATAGAGAAATACTCAAAATCTACAAGCTAACCCAGTGCCTGACCCTGAAAAAATCATCAAAGAGAGAAAGGTATTGCAAAAAGGAGCATCAGGTTTAGGTAAACCTAAACAATCTTCTATATCTCTTCAAGAAAGGATTGTAATAGAACAAATGCATGTTGAGAGTATAGCATCTAATACTAGCAACAAAGAAAAACTCTTAGAGATTCATAAAGCTCTATATTCTTTAGGTTCTCCTTTTGCTTTAAGCCCAAGGAAACCTCACCTCCTATCCATCATACTCCTTTAGTCCTATCAGTCACTCCTCAGCCCTCTATCATTCAGACTGCTAGTACTCTTTTAGCCACCACAACTATGGGAGGTCCACAAGCACCTACCAAAATGGAAAGAATCATAGCTACTAGGTATGGACCTCTAATACTTCCCACTCCTTTGAATGCCATGCCTACTGGAGAATATCATAAATATAGGCCTAAGTTCACTGGGACTGAAGGTGTTACTGCTGAAGAACATCCTGATTCATTCTATAGCTATGCTGATAATCTAGACATTAGTGAAGATGATGTGTGGATGAGAGTCTTTGTCAAAAGCCTAGATGGAGAGGCTAGAAAATGGTTCAGAGAACTAACCCCAAGATCTATAGCAGATATTGAAGCTTTAGATGATGCATTCCTAAAGCATTGAGGGTATAAGAAGGGTCTCCTCTACTACCACACTGTGTTTGGGAACTTAAAGAGGGAGAATGGTGAGTTGCTGTCTGATTTTAATAAGAGATTTAACCATATGTACAACAAGATACCAGCTGAAGTAAAACCTACTACTACCTCTGCTAAACTCACCTATGCGAGTGCTTTTGACTCTGACTTCTACCTACTGTTGAGATAGAGGCGATGTGCTACTTTGGCTGACATGCAAGATGCAGCCTTAGAAGGAGAATCAAACATCATGGCTGCAGGGAAGCTCAAGGGAAATGTTGATAAAAGAAGACAGAGGGGCGGGTCATCATCCTCTAATCCTAAGATACATAAAATGACCAAAATGATCGAGTCATTAGCCTCTGAAATCTCTAAATTGAAGGTTGAGCAACACCCAGGAAAAGAAAGAGTGCCTACTACCTTTGGTCCTAGAAATCCAAATCCAAATCCATATAGAAGAAAAATGAGCAGTTGTAGATTTTGCAAAGAAACAAAGATGCTAATGAAGACCAAAGGGTGAAGGCTCCTTTTTAGAACGCAGTCATGGAAGAAGAGTAGTTTGACGAAGATGATGAGATCCATTGTATGGAAGACAAAGGCAATGCTTCCTTTTTGACCTCAACTGCCTATGAAAATTCATTATGCATTGACCAGACCAGCCAAGAATGGCATGGTAAAGCTATTATACAAACTATAGATCAGCAAAGATATAATTTGAGGTCAAAGATAAATAATGTCAAGGAAACTCCTATTCAAAGAGGTACTGTCTCTACAGTATAGAAAGATAATAAGAAAAAAAACTGGCAGTTGATCCCATAATCCTCAAAGCTCCAACTCATGAGGTAAGATGCCTTGACAAGTCTCCTTCTCCTTTCAGTTTTCAATCAAAAATTCAAAAGCTAAGAATACCTATGCCTCTGATTGAACTAGTGAAGAATGAGTCCTTCAAAAGGTCCATCCTCGAAGCCCTTGATCCTAAATCCATCCAAGCCTCCACTGACCACATAAATCTGCAAGATGACAAGTTAGATGTTATTCTCAGCCCAATAATTGAAAATGTGAAGACAACTCCCATCATTCTATGTCTCTTTGACCATTCATGAAAAAATCCTTCACAACTACCTTTTGGACACTGGAGCCAACCATAATCTAATGCCCAAGGCTGTCATGAATGAGTTGGGTCTTGACATCACTAAGCCTTATCATGAGCTATTTTCTTTTGACTCTAGAAAAGTGAAATGACTAGGATTAATCAAGGACCTAGCCATCACTTTGTCTCAGTTGGCTATGAAAAGCATGATCACAGATATTGTGGTAGCTGATGTACCCCCCAAGTTTGGCATGTTACTTTCTAGAGTTTGGATCAAGATATTAGGTGGATTATTACAAAATGATCTGTCTTATTCTATTGTCCTAGTTTTCAGAGGTGAGAGCAAGAGATTATACAGAGAGGCACAATTGGCTTATATCATCAGCGATGAGAAGAACCCTACTAATCATCTCATCTATGTTGTTGACACTGATTTTGGAGCATTTATTCTTCATATTGAAGAATCTCAGTTGGCCTCCACACAGATTAAAAAACCAGTTTGCCAAATCACTGAGGAAGAAGGCCCACAGATTTGGGACCTGTTCTTTGATGGAGCCTTCTCTAAAGAAGTTGCAAGGGTAGGTGTAGTCCTTGTGTCCTCAACACAGGAATACATTAATTTATATTTCAAATTAACCTTTCAGGTCACAAACAACATAGCAGAGTATGAAGCTTTGATTCTGGTCTTAAACGCTACTAAAGAAATGGGTATCAAAGGCCTGAAAGTGTTTGGAGATGTAGACCTCGTCTTTCAAAAGGTAAATAAAGCATTCCAAGCAGATCATCCAAGGCTGAAAGCATACAGAGATGAGGTATAGAGGCTCAAGGATTCTTTTAATGATTTCAACATTTCTTATATTCCAAGAATGAAGAACCATCTTGCCGACTCCCTTGTTGTGTTTGCTAGCACGTTTATTACTCCTTTGCCTCCTAAATTGACATATGAAGTTCAGGTAAAATAGAGACCATCTCTGCCTGACAATGTCAAATATTGGGGAGTTTTTAAAGATGGTGAGGAAATTAATAGGTTTTTGCAAGTCATTGAGGAATTTTCTGAAACGCACATCGATTAGGAAAATGAAGCCATGGGAGAATGCAGCCAGCCCAAGTTAAGAAACGAGATTGGCTGAGGAATCATTGTCCAGCTACCTAGTAATCATAGACCAAAGAGATTAGTGCCTCTAGAGAAGCTTTTTGATCATAACGATGTGCCCTATAAGTTGACCAAAACAGAAAATGAGTCCACTGTTTGTAAACATAATATAGGGAGCCCAACCCATCTAAAATTCATGAATCTGTCCACTCATTTGTCTTCTATGCATAATTCCAAGTATTGCACCCTCATGAAGCAATTCGTTGATATTTTTTCCTGGGAATACAATGATCTTAAAACCTATGATACAAACATCATTCAACACAAGATCTCGCTGGAAAAGAACACAACCCCTTTTAAGCAGAAATTAAGACCTATCAGCCCCCTCTTATTGCCTTTGATTGAGAAAGAGATCAAGAATATGTTGGAGGCCAAAATTATAGTTCCCCTAAGGTATTCAAAATGGATAGCTAACCTTGTGGTGTGAGAAAGAAAAATGGAGAAATCAGGCTTTGTGTGGACTTCAGAAATCTGAATAAGTGCTCTAAAAATGATAACTACCCCTGCCTAAGATGGAACACTTATTGCAAAGAATTTCAGGGGCCAGAGTCATGTCTTTCTTAGATGGATTTTCAGGTTACAATCAGATTGATGTACATCTAGAAGATCAGGAAAAGATTGCCTTCACTACTCCTTGGGGCACTTTCATGTACTCCAAGATGCCTTTCGGGCTGATGAATGTTGGGGATACTCTTGAGAGCACGATGGAGATAGCCTTTGTGGGAGAGAAGGACAAGCTTGTCCTTGTTTATCTTGATGACATAATAGTCTTCTCCAACAGCCACAAAGACCATTTACAACATTTGAAGATGGTCTTCCTAAAGTGCAGACAGTTTGGAATTTTAGTGAACCCAAAGAAGTCACAGTTTGCTCTAGAAGAAGGCAAACTTCTGGGACATATTGTTTCTATTGGAGGTGTGAAGATTGATCCAGCAAGGGTTCAAGGCACTCAGACATTATCCATCCCAAGGTGAAAAAGGGACATTCAATCTTTTTTGGGTAAGATTAACTTCATAAGGAGGTTCATTCCAAACTTTGCAGAGCTTGTAAAGCACATCACTTCTGTGCCAAAGAAAGGATCAAAAATAAAATGGATAGATGCTTCAAGAATATCTTTTGGAGTCATCAAGCAAGCTATCATGGAAGCTCCCACTCTAATCAACCCAGATTACACTAAGAAGTTTTGTTTCTTGTCTTTTGCCTCTTATGATACACTTGCAGTAGTTCTATTGTAGAAAAATGATGAAGGCATAGAGCACCCCGTCGCCTTTTTCAACAAAACATTAAGGGATGTTGAACTAAGGTACCACCTTATTGAAAAACAAGCTTGCTCTCATAAAGTCTTTAAAGGCATTCAAAATTTATATTATGAATTCCAAAGTAGTTGGATATGTACCTTCACCCTTAGTAAAAAGATGTCTTAACTCAGCCCGATATTGATGGGAAGAGAGCAAAATGGATTGCAAAATTCATTGAGTTTAACATAGTGTTGAAGCCCACTAAGCTTGTCAAAGGCCAGGGCTTGGCTAAAATTATGGCTGAAGAAAATTGCAGCTTGTTAGACATAAATTCCATGGGTCTAAATTCAGATGATGAGCAGACAGAGGGAACAGTAGAAGAGCAAAAGTAGAATCAGTCTTTGGCTGAAATCTAGCCACATGTGACTGGTATTACAACATAGTTCATTTTTTGCAAAAGCTAGAAGTCCCTCCAGGGCTTATCTCAAGTCAAGCTCGTGCCATTAAACTCAGATCAGCCAAATTTTACATTTATAAAAATCTGCTTTATTGGAAAGACCCATCAGGAATCCTCTTGAGGTGTCTAGATGAAGAACAATCTGTGGAAGTCATACACTAGTTCCATTCTAGCATCTGTGGAGGACATCATTATTGGAAAACCACAACTCAAAAAATCCTAAGGGCTGGATATTATTGGCCTACTCTTTTCTTTGATGTGCTTTCTTTTATAAAAGCTTGTGACAAGTGCTAGAGGTTTGTAGGAAGACAGTAGCTAAAATCTCTTCCCTTAAAGCCAATACATGTCAATGGTCCCTTCCAGCAGTGGGGCTTGGACTTTATATGTGACCTCAACCCACATTCCAATGGCCAACACAATGGATCTTAGTAGCCATTGATTATTTCACCAAGTGGATTGATGCTATACCCACTAAGAATGCCAATCATCAAGTTGTCATAAAGTTCTTGAATGAGAATATTTTCACTAGATCTGGTTGCCCAACCAAACCAATCACTAATAATGCAACATATTTCAAGGCAAAAGAATTGGTGGACATGACTAAATCCATGGGCATTAAAGTGGTGCATTCTACCTCATATTATCCTCAAGGCAATGGCCTAGCAGAATCATCTAACAAGAGTCTGGTAAGGGTAATCAAAAAACTATTAGAGGACAACAAAAAAAGCTGGGATTCCAAGTTGAAGTTTGTACTATGGGCTGATAGAGTTACCATCAAAAAGTCCATAGGGAATTCTCCATTCAAACTGGTTTACGGCGCTGATGTTGTTTTCCCCATCCAACTCATTCTCCATGTGGCTAAGTTCTTACAAGAAGAACAAGATGAAGAGAATGATATGCTAAGAAGAATGAACAAATTGGTTGAACTACAATAGATTATAGAGCAGCTGGTTGAGAAGTCAAAAGCTCATTAGAAGAAAGTCAAAAAAACCTTTGACAGGAAGGAAAAGGTGGAAAATTTCCAAGTTGGTGATTGGGTGCTTAAATGGGATGCATTTAAGGAAAATAAAGGTAATCATGGCAAGTTTGAATCCTTATGGACAAGTCCATTTGTCATCGCTCAAATTCAGCAGAACAATACATTCATTTTGCATAGTCTAGAAGCAGGAGATACTTTTGGTAGCCCAATAAATGGGGGTTCTTGAAAATTTATTTCGTTTAAGGCTTTAAAGCCTTGTCATTGTAAATATGTTTTTCCAATTTTTATTTCATTACAAAATAGACTCCATGCCAATGGAACCCTCGAAGGAAGATTTGACTTTGTTTTTTTAGGAAAGGCATTGATCTATGATCCTTGAAACCTCATAGGGAGGATTTCATCCCCAGAAGGAGCCAGTGTTAGCTTTGCTGGAAAAACGCCCACAAATTGATCCATAGAGGCTCTTAAAGTCTCCAAATTTTCTTAAAATCATGCCAATGGATCCATTAATGGTCTTGAAATCTTCAATTTTTTCTCAAAGATCACCCAATGATCAAAATTAGAATAAGAGGAAAGCCCTTGGAAGGGCGGAAATACACTATCGGGAGGAAAAAATGCTTGAAAAACCATAAAAATCCCACAATCGCAGGCTTAAACAGAGGAATGAACAACCGCCATTAGGTCTGGCCGATCAAAAACCCAGACCTAGGCAGCTAATCACAATTGGCTGAGCAAAAGGGACAGTTTAACGTTGGGCGCATGACACCATCGATCAACTATCGTCGATGATCAAATCAGTGGGTCGCATCGACAGGAAGAATATGTTATATATATAAAGGCCTAGTAAGTGAATGAATCGCGATTGTGATTTATCGCATCGCTGATATCACATCGGCAATATACCACGAGTGGGGCCTAGTCATGGGCATGTGTGTGACCCGATGGGTCGGACTTGACGTAATTATATGTGGTATTTGATAACTTTTCAGGTCCACAGGAAGGCCTGTTTTCAACGTTTTTTTGTGTATTTTCGTTGTTTCAACAAAATACAAAAGAAGCCTTGGGGCCTTGCGATAGTGATGGAACCCAAACCCGATGGGTTTCGAGAAGCAAAGTGCAAATGTTTTAAAGTACGCAAAAGCTCAATTTTTAGTGTTTTTCGTGTATTTTCGTTATATAATGAAAATACGAAGGGAGAATTGGCCAACAACGATTATGATGAGTGTCAGACCCAAAAGGGCCCGGGAAGTGGAATATATGATATCTGAAGTCCAGCAAAACCATGTTTTCATGCATTTTTCAATATTTTTGCATATTTCATTATATAAGGGAAATACACAGGCCAAGCCAAATGCAACTTGCGATGGCGACAAGGGTGGACTTGATGGATAATTAAACCATATTTTAGGGCTTTTGAAGTCCAAAATACATAGAGAAGGTGAAATTTACTAGTGATGGTTGTGTTTTCTATTTAAAATAGAAATATACATGGCTTTCAATAGAGGTCCACCATAGGGCAGCGCTGTTTTGCTATGATAGAAGCATCTATTGTTAAATCATTGGAAGGGCCACGACACGTTACAACCCAAAATAGAAAGATTAGGGAGCTCAGATAGCACAAAAACCACACCAAAAAATGTTATGGAGCATCTCTGGCACAGGAGAACTCCCAGACAGTGCAATAAGCCACTAAAAATATCTGAAAGCGGTTACTTTGCTATCAGAAGCAGAAAACTTCCATCCCATGCTTTCCTAGAGGGAATCAAATCAGTTGACAATGCATATTAGGCAGATTAAGACTCCAAGCCTCTTAGAGCTCAGGAGCATTGTAAATAGGCTATAAATAGCTGAAAGTAAGATGTAATAGAGGTTCAACTTTTGGAGATTATTCCTTCTCTGTTTCTTCAAGCTTCTCATCTTCATTCTAGAAATATAAGCTTCTTTTTCCATTATATGTTCAATGTCCATTCTCTTTGTTGTTCTATGCTTACACTTGAACAGTTTGTTCATTTTTTCTTTGTGTTTAAGGCCAGATAACTGTCATCTTATCTCTGGTTTGATAAAATAGATTTGCAAGCTTCTTTGTTGCCTGTAGCTAGCCACCCATATGTGGTCATATATGCATCTGCTAGTACAATCAGTATTCTCTTTTGCTGCCTGTAGCTAGGCATTGATTTATGTTTATGTATGCAATCTACTGGTATAATCAGTATTCTCCATATATCCATTGAATTTATAACTTATTGAGCATTAGTGGTCTAAAGCCTTGTATTGGTGAGAGCGTTCATGCATGCCTTGAGTGAAAATAGAGTTGAAATGGTTATCTAACTTGATCCAAACCATCATTTATTCCAATAGTTCAGAGAATAATATTGAAGATTATATGTTACTAGGCATCTCCGAGCTACAACATAGGAGAGTTTCTTAGAGTGTTAACAACTCCCTTCCAGTAGAAGTTGGAGAATGAGAGAATGTTGCAACCTTTTGCAGGTGGGTGCCTACGTATTGGTATGAGTTTGCACCAATACAAGATTGTGAATAGGTTTTTCTTATATTAAAAGAAGACAGTAGCAGGTGGTTTTTGTCCTGCATTGGGCTTCCACCTTAAATCTTGGTGTTCATGTGTGTTGCTTATGTGTGATGGTTTATTCTGTTATTACTACACATCATTACTGTTTATATGATTAATGAAGTATTGATGCACTGATTAAAGACCAACATATGATGAATTAACTGAATCATAAGTTTGTTGGATACACGTTGGTTGCTTTAAATACAGTTGCGTACACGTGAATTACCTTCATTGAAGTAATGTATATAAATTTGAGTATGAAAAGAAAAATTTATTGAATTGATAAATATTGATTCACCGACACACCCCCCCCCGCCCCCTATCAGTATTATTTCCAACAATATAAACCCTATAAAATTTTCAAAGTGGGAATTGAATTTTTTTAGTCAGTATTAATTATAACATTATACCACTATTTGACATTCATTTGAAAATTTTGAACTTGAGCTTAATGTATTTATTGATGACTAGAATCCATATATGCATAGTCTAATATATTTTCATAGATCTTTGTTTTCCACACTTGATTAGTAATAGTTTTGATTTCTTAAATAGTAATAATCCTCTCAAGCATTAATTCATATATAGACCTTTGGATACATTTGTATGAATGAATATTCATTAGGATTTGGAAGAGGCTTGGGCAGAAGGAAAAAAAATAAAAAACTAGGCTTACAGAGTTGTTGCAGGGGCGACGATCCATGGAGGAGCACAAAGGAGGGAGCTCCACTCCCTCCTTCAAACTTGTCGTGACCAACAGGGGATAAAAACCTATGGAATATGATAGAGGACCTTCAAAGGGAAGGAATAGGAATAGTGAAGAGGAACAATATGGACAAAAATCCAGGGAGAATATTATTATTAAAGAAAATGAGGAAGAAGACAAGGCACAGGGAACAAAAAACAAAGCACACATGGGCCCATGTATGCCCAAAACTACTGTAACTCCCAGAGTTACATTAAATGAGCCTACTTTGTAGGAGCACAGGGACCATATGCAAACCTGTCCAATCATTTGCAAATTCATGGGTTTATGGTCCACTGAAAAAGCCTTACAAATGTGGAGAAGCTACCACTAGAAACCAAAAGGAAGCATTGAGCTGCACCTAGTTTCAAAGGGTTTCTTTACCGTGGTTTTTGCGAACATCGAAGATAAGGATAGAATTTTTGAAGGTGGGCCTTACTTATTTGCTGCTGCAGGTCTCTATAGGAGACCTTGGATCATGAATTTTGTTCCATAACGTGAGACCTTTACTTCAGTCCTGGTTTGGGTAAGGCTCTATTCTCTTCCACTTAACTATTGGCAAATAGACTCCTTAACAGCCATAGAAAATAAGTTAGGATGGTTTGTTAAAGCCTCTAAAGCCACTAGGAGGGGATAGTATACTTCCTTTTCTCAGATATGTGTGGAGATGGATCTCTCCGGAGCTCTTCTAGATGAGATAATTTTGGAAATTTATGATGAAGAATGGGTTCAAACTATAGATTACGAACATATTCCGTTCAGATGCCACAAATGTCATGAACATGGGCACCTATTCAGGGATTTCCCTCTCACTAAAGTGGAGAATAAGAGTGAATCTAATGCTATGAAAGACTCTAAAATATTTCAGAAAGTGGCAAACAAAGGAAAAGGAAGCAAGAAGGGATCAAAGGCATAGAAATCTAAAGGACAACAAACTAGCCAAAATAGGTTCCAAGTCTTGGAAGTGGAAGTTAACACAGCAGACCAGATGAAGGGGGAAGAGTTAACGGAAGAAGAAAAATAAGAGAACAAGGAACAAACACCAGATAAGAATCTACAGATATAAACGATGGTGAGAGATGCAGAAACAGAGATGGATCGCTAGATGACCCAAAGTGAGATGGAAACAGAGGACCAAGAACTTCAGGTGATTCTTGAGAAAGAGAATCTTGATTTGGAGGATTTCTTATTACAAGGAACTAAAGAAGGGATAGACTCTTTACCTCCAGAGGAGCTCAATAGAGTCCAGCAACTATATACATGGAAAACCCAAAACAGAGGACCGGTGAGGCAAAGGAGAAAAGAAAAGCATAGCAGTGAAGGGGTAAAAATGGCAAAACCCATACCTGGATTAGCACCCAGAAACCCAGGAAAAAAAAGAGGCAGGAAAAAGCAGAATGAGATATTAATGGAATGTGGAAAGCTAATGATAGACTCAGGTAAGATGAAAGATCTAACTAGCTACTCCTTTACCAATCTTTAATAATGAAGTTTACTTCTTGGAATATCATAGGTCTTGGTAGTAAAAGAACACAGAGACTGATCAGTAGAATAATGAAACAAATAGCTCTGGATGTGATCTCCATCCAGGAAAACAAATGTTCCATTCAAAAATTAAAAGAGATTCATAGCAAGTGGCTCAATAGTTATGAGTTTCTGGAAGTCAAAGCAGAGAATACAGCAGGAGGTATACTCACCCTTTGGAATCCTAAGAAAATAGATATTTTAGATGTTGAGGCATAGCGAGAATATCTTTTTATGGTCATCCAGCCTGTCAGAGATACAGAAACATACCTAATAACTAATGTGTATGGACCCCAAAGACTAGAAGGAAAACTAAAATTTCTTGATTCTCTGGAGGAACTCAGGGACAAACATGCAGGCATGCCATGGATACTGGGAGGGGATTTTAACATGATTAATTCTCTTTAAGAGAAAAAAGGTGGAACCATATTTCAAATTAAAGACTCTCTAAATTTTTAGTATTTTACAGATATTATGAAGTTAGTGGACATTGTAACTAGGATTGGCATATTTACTTGGAACAACAAAAAAGGAGGAGAATCTCAGGTGGCTCCAAAATTAGACAGATTCATGATATCTGAAGACCTTATGCTCAATAATAAGGAAATATCAGCAAGCATTCTACCCTTTGGAGGATCTAACCATTGGCTGATTCATCTGGAGGTGTAGAGTATTAGTACTCCAAGGGATAGACCTTTTCGCTTTGAAAACATTTGGCTTTCCCATCCAGATTTCAATAGTAATATTGCCAAATGGTGGTTAGAAGATTTGAACATTCAGGGCACCAGAATGTTCCTTCTTCAAAATAGTCTAAAACACATCAAGCTTAGGCTCAAGGAATGGAACAAGAATGAACATGGCAACATTTTTGTAGCGAAAAAAGCAGTAGAGGGTAAAATGCAGGCACTCAACCAAGCCCTTATCATAGATGGCTTTGATGAAACCAGGAATGTTCAGGTCACCAAATTCCATCAAGAATGGGAGGATTTATGCAAACAAGAGGAAATATTTTGGAGGCAAAAATCGAGGGTTCAATGGCTCAAAGAGGGAGAAAGAAATACTAGTTTCTTCCATAGATCCACAATGGCGAACAAAGTTCACAACAAAATTTCAGTGATAAAAGATGAGAGAGACATTCTTGACAACTCTCATGCAGAGATAGAAAAAGCTCTGGTGAAGAACTTCCAAGGCATTGCCAAAGAAACTTGTTATGATAGAGAGAATTCCATCAAAAACATCACAAGACACATTCCTAGGCTAGTGTCCTGTGAGGACAATTTCAACCTCAACAAGCCAGTAACCGAATATGAAGTCAGTGAAGTGCTCAAAGAAATGCAAAATGGTAAAGCACCAGGCCCAGATGGTTTTAACATTGATTTCTTCAAGGTCTATTGGAGTACTTTTAAACAAGATATTCTGTATGTGGTAGAAGATTCTAGGATGAATAAAACTATTCTGAAGCTCTGAACACTTCCTTCATTGCCCTTATCCCCAAGCAGGAGGCAGCTCCGACTCTTGACAAGTTTAGACCAATAGCTTTATGTAGTGTGGTCTACAAGATAATATCAAAAGTCGTGGCCAATAGACTCAAACCCATCCTTCCTTCCTTGGTTTTTGTGGAACAATCTGGTTATGTGGAAGGAAGGAAAATTCTCAACAATATCATTCAAGCACACGAGGTGGTTCATTCTTTGACTATCAACCGAAAGGCTTGTATGATCATGCAATTGGACATTGCTAAGGCCTATGATAAACTGAGATGGAACTATATTAGGAAAATACTCATAGCTTTTGGATTTGATCACAACTGGGTAAGATGGATCTTGGCCCTGGTCACCTCCTCCAGTTTCTCTATTTTGGTTAATGGCTCTCCTTCTGAAAATTTTCTTCCCTTTAGAGGCCTCAGACAGGGGGACCCACTCTCTCCCTTTCTCTTCATCCTCATGATGGAAGGACTAGGTGATTTTATCAATCATGCTAAAGAGGTCGGTAAGATCAAAGGTCTCCAACTCTCTGATAGGGGACAAGCTTGGACACATCAATAATTTGTGGATGACACCATGCTGCAAGGAATCCCCATAGTCAAAGAAGCTCATGCATTCAAAAAAATCCTAAATGAATTTGCCAAGGCTTCAGGTATGGAAGTTAATCTCACCAAATCCAAGATCTTTTTCTTCAATACTAATATTGCCATTCAAAATAACATTGCTAAAATTCTCAGCTTTCAAAGAGATTCTCTCCCCTCATAATATTTGGGGATTCCACTAACTGCTAAGCCTCTACAAAAAAGCATATAGGAGCCGGTGATCAATAAAATACAAGGAAAAATAAGAAAATGGACAATTAGGTCCTTAAACCTGGCTGGTAGATTAGTGCTCACAAAGGTTGTTCTACAATCAATCCCAGTTTTTGTGCTTTCTGCTCTCCCAGCTCCTAAAGCAGTTTTGCAGCTTTTGAGGAACATACAAAGAAAATTTCTTTGGGGAAAGGGGTAAGTAAAGAAAAAATGGGCCTTGGTAGCCTGGGAAAAAATCTGCAAACCTAGAAATCATGGAGGCCTAGGATTGGATGACACTGAAATTTTAAGCAAAGCTTCAGGGGCTAAAATATGGTGGCGATGGCTAAAAGAACCAAAGGCTTAGTGGGCTACAATTTGGAAAGAAAAATATGCCAATTCATGGCCTAGTGAGGATCATATAAGAATGGATGGTAATATCAAGGGATCACATATATGGAACAAGGCCTAGGACAATAGAGGTCTAGTCCAAGAGAATGGCTTCTGGGAAATTAGAGAGGGAAACTTAGCTCTGTTTTGGGAGGACAGATGACAACAAGAACCCATTCTTTTTAAAGAATAATTGAAGTAACTTAAGGCCGAGGTAGATGCTAAAGGATTAATCAAAGTTAAGGATTTTTGGGATCAAACCAACAATGTAGGAAAGTGGAGAAAATGGAGGAAATTTGATCTTAGAAATGACAACTCTTTAAAAGAAAAAGCTGAAATACTAATGCAAGAGTTAGAATGAAGGAAAATTTTAGTTTTAGAAGGGAATGACCAGCTAAGATGGGGCAACAACAATGAGGGCACCTTTAATCTTAAGGAGGCTAAAATAATTCTCCTTGGTTTGGCTTCCTAGGCTTCAGATAAAGCATGTCAAAGACTTTGGAGACAACAAGGTTGGATGAAAATTAAACTCTTCATGTGGCTGGTGCAACATAGGAAGATTTTGTCTTGGGACAATATTGGGAAAAGAGGTGTTTTGGGGCCTTCCAGGTGCCAGCTTTATGAAGTGCAAGAGGAAACAATGGAGCATCTTCTCAACAACTACTCCTTTTCCTCCAAGTTGTGGGATTCTTTCACCTCCATCTTCCAGCAATTGGATAGAGACCAAGGAAGCATCATCAACACCCTAAGCAAGTGGAGAAGCAATTTTACGAATAATGAAGTTCTTAGCATTGCCTGGGCTCTAACACCAGGCTTCATCATCTGGAACACTTGGAAAGAAAGGAATAACAGGATTTTCAAGGGGAAAAAAGCCACCCCTTTTCCTTTTTGATCAGATCCTAAAATAGCTTCAAGAGACTGTGGGTTCTATTGTTCAAAATATCCCTGACAATCCTCCCTCGGCTCCTAAGCAGAGGATTCTCTTCCAGTTAGGATTACAGAGCTTTATTCCTCATAGCCTAGGCGGGAATAATTTCTTTAGAGACTCTGAGCTTGATTTATGGCAACCTCCCCCCAAGGGTTTTTTGAAGTTCAACATTGACAGAGCCTCAAAGGGCAACCTGGGCATAGTGGGTCATGGTGGAGTTTTAAGGTATGAACAAGGGAACATCCTATTTATTTTCCATGGTCATCTTGGAAAGGCCACCAACAATATGGCAGAAATTCTGGCTATGGAACATTGTTTAGAATTCTTGCTTCAAGATAATCGACTCAATGTGATTATTGAATCTGATTCTGAGGTAATCATTAACTCAGCCAAGAGAATCAACTGGGGTATGGCACCAGAAAAGGTCTCAAAGAATTGGAGGCTCATCTAGATCTTTTAATGAATCCACAACCACCTTCTAGGCCTCCTTTCAATAACTTTTAAACATGTTCAAAGATCGGCCAACAACCTGGTGGATCTCTTGGCTAATCGAGTGAATTGCGCAGAGGAAAAGGTTGCAACAAAATGGCAAGAGCTAACTCAACCGAGTCTCAAGGCGAAATGCCATGATCAAGTCAAGGAAGATTGGTTGTTGTTTAGAAGCAAGACCATGGAGGGTAGCACTGATAACTTAGAAGTGATATGAGTAGAGGAGTGCACATTTTTGGTTTTACAGAGAATAGTGAGCTTTGGCGGTTTAATGTTCGGAGAAGCGAGCTCAATCAAATCTTCAGTGGTTGCAAAACGGGTGGCTTTTCTTTGAGGGTTTTAGATAGGTTGGCAGAGGCCTCGACTCACAATGTCATTGGAAAAGCTGGTTTGTGGAGCGGTTAGAAGCAGGGAGCTCTTGGTGCCCCTGACATCCTTTTTCTTTTGCCTCTGAGAGGTTTTCCATATCCTGAGTGGTTTTGGAGTGATCACAAGCCCCGCGAGCGGGAAGCAGTTTCACCCTTTTTGCAGCGATCCCATTCAGTGATTAACATGTGGCAGGGGGAAAATTTGGAAAACCGATGTGATCGCACATTAAATAGCGGTATGTGGGGTTGTGCGATTTTCTTTTCCGCCGTTGGATCTGTTGATTGAGATCAACGGTCAGGTTTTTTTGGGATTTTTTGTGGGGCCGGGATGTTCTGTTTGGCTAGCCATTCCTGGTCAGATGTTCATCTCTGCCATTGGTTTAAGATGTAAGCTATGAACAACTATTCGTTAAGCTTTTGTCTTCTCATTTTGGGTTGATCTACTTTTGGGTCTATAGTCCTTTGGTTTTCGGTTATAAATTCGTACCATGGGTAGACATAACCTTGGTTTTGTGTCCACTCTATGCATGAGTGGTTGTAATATACATAAGCTATTTTTGAATTAATGCCATAGAAGGTTTGTCTCTTGCACCAACAAAAAAAAAGAATGACTATTCATTAGATGCAAATCTTGGAAAAAAAATTGACATGCAATATGGATTGAATTTTAATGTGGTCAACATAAAATTCCACTCTAAATTGTTATGAGATGAAGAAGTCTTTCTATATATTCTTTAGTGATTTTCCTTCAAGATTGAGACATTTTGTGTTCTTGAAACTTGTAAAAGATGCCATGTATCGTTATGATCTCATCTTATTTGTAACCAAAATAAAATAAGATGAATGCCACATTTTGTCTTTCATATAAATGTTGCATGAGAATGCTTGAACTATGATCCAAGCTTTCTTGATTTTTTGTAAATTTATGGATGGATTGTGTTGTAATTTTGAAAATAAAAATTGAGGACTTTACTCTCATGAAAACAAAGTTAACTTTGCATACATATGAATTTTGTTTTTCAAACTTGGGGTTATGTAGAAGCTTAAATTCCTCCTTTTCATCTGAAGGTTATTTTATAATTTCAAACTCCTCTTTCTTGGAAAATTAAAACATTCATTATCATCTAAAACTTCTTTTCATGTTACACTCTTAAGTCGCCATAGGAAGTTTCTTCCATTGTGACCCAAACTTCAATAACCACATTGACTAGGAATAATAGAACTAAGGTGATTGATAGATGGAACTTACAGTGAGAAGATAAATGAATTAGGATATGACAGGCAACTCTAATAAATATCATTATTTAAAACAAGTAAATGTTACATATCGTCACTCTTGGTTAAGTTTTGATTGATATTAAACTATAAGTGTTCAATTTACAATATTATGATGTTTGCATGATTTGTGTGCCATTAAAGGAAATTTGAGGTAAAAATTGGGTCTCAAAACAAAAAAATAATAATATCAAAATCAACTTTAAAAGAACCAATAGGATTAAATATTGTTGGTGCCAAGGTAGGGCCAAGTATTTGGATAAATGTTTGTGTTATGGGTAAGAGAATTGAGTTACGTGCAAGAGGTGCAATGTGAAGCTAGGGCTTACATTACATAGATTCATCATACACAAACGCTACATAGATAATGTTGGGATACTATGATAACTACTCAAGGAATCTTATTAACTAATTTTTTATCGACCAATTGATGGTTAGGGCTGGTCTAAATGTGACACACTATAAAGCCATGTAGAGAAAACTTTGTCGAGTCTTATAGTTTTGAATGGTTGTATTTAGGTTAATGCATATGGCAGAAGGGCTAAGGCCAATATATATGATTTAAGTATTAAGGTCTATTGATTAAGTTGATGAAATGTCTTGTTTGGTTCTTCTTTTCCAAGTTGTATGTGTCATGTTGATTTTTTTCTATGGTGTATTAATGGATATTTTAATAGCATTCTTCATATGATTATTTCTATAGATATATCATTTGAATGAGATAATGATGTCTTGGATGCATATGCATGGCCAAATATTGTGTGTTAAGGTAAAATGTGTTTGTGGAACTTCTCTCTTGGATAGGCTTTATCACGACTATGTAGAATTATATTGTTGATCTAATTACATGAAGAACTTGGCTACTCTATTCCTACAAATCCTATGAATATCTTGGGTGAGGACTTGTGCACCTATTGGATATTGAAAATGCTAGTTATTATGGGGTATTTGTTGGCCAAGTAATTAAAACCTTACATCCAAATCCCCATGCCAAAAAACATGATGACGTCAACCATAAGGGTTAATATCTTTCAGTGTAAGGTGTTAGAGTCGGTCTAGTTATCCCTCCATCAGAGATCAAATCTCTTTTTTGCATTTCATGTTTTAGGTGTCCCACCAATTTTCATCAGTTGCATTTCGTTAGGCATGCCATAACTCTGATGGAGTGGTTTGTGTCATTCATTCCCCTCGTGCATGTCACTGCTGGTTCAGGTTAAGTCATAAAGCTTCACAAGTCATTTACAGTCATGTTTTAAATTTTTAGGTCTAGGTCTAGGGCTGAGTCAATTTAGTCTTGGAAAGCCTTAGAAGACCAGTAGGCCAGAGGGATTTCTTTGATAGATCATCACTTCAATAGTTTTTATCATTGTGCAGCTGAATAAGTACTTCTCTTCAAAATTCTATTTTGAAGATAAGTCGCCACCTCATTTTTGTAAAAATTGTCAAAATTTTCAGTTCTTCAATTGTTCAAGTGCAGCCTTGGTCTCCTTTGCCAGAGTATATCAGAGCTATCCCTGCAAAAATTATCAGAGAAAATCATTATTTCAACCAATTTTAAATGGGAAACCAAAAAGGTCAGAGCCTATTAATTTTGAAAAAGTGTCAACAACCAAACATAAGAAAATGGGTTTTCATTAAGCAAATATTAAAAAAGGAGGCTATATCAAGTCATTTATCCCCATTTGCAACCCAATCCACATTTTGAGAGCCAAGAGAATCGTTCAAAGGCGATTTTGCAAGTTCGTGAGCAGTTTGGGTCAGTTCCAGGGCGCGCGGCGCATCAGGATAGGCGCACGGCGCATCAGAGGCGCGCGGCGCATCAGGATAGACGCACGGCGCATCAGAGGCGCGCGACGCATCAGACAACAATTTCCAGTGTATTTTAACATGCGCGCGGCGCGTTGGTGAGGCGTGCAGTGCATTCAAATTCATGCTCAGACTTGCCTAAAAAGCAATAAAAAAACCTCTCCTCACGTATCAATTCAAAGGTAGGCCTACACTCATGGCTTGTTCTTGGTTTTTGGATGGTTTATATAAAGAAATTATGATATATTTGTCATGAAAACCAAGTGTAAAAACCCTCCATGTCCATCAAAGTTGCTGTAAGGATCTAAATGCCAAGTTTGTTGTAGGGTTTTCAAAATACATGTTGCCAAGGTTTCTTATTTCCCTTGTTTCCCATTTCCTATATTCCCCAATATTTTTCCCAATAATTCCTAATCAAACCCTACACCTTCCTCTATCAAAATCCTAAACCCTCCCTTCTACTACAACCATATAATCCCTACCTTATTTCAAAACCCTAAAAAATTTCAAAATTCCCATGCCCTTTCCCTTGTCTTTACCATTTTCCCATTTTCCTAATGTTTTCATTTTCCCCATTTCCCTAATGTTTTCCCCTCCTAACAATTTCCTTGTACATTTATGTCCCCTTGGTCACAACATTTTGATAAAAAGACAAAAAAGTCAACAGTCAAATTTTGGCACACAGTTCTATATCAGCATACAAAAATATTCCAGTTGTCTTGTTTCCAAAAGAACATGTCAGAGACCGAGTCCGAATATGAGCAGGAGTATGATAGTGACACTACACCGGAGGTCAATGTGCCTAATGTGCCTCGAAGATATCACAAAGGTGGCAAAAGTGGACAGCATGTTAGGGAGGAGCCTACCTCTTTTCGGCGCCAATCATGTTACCAATATTGTGAGATGATCTCACAAACTCAACATCATCGGGAACTAGTCCGTCTATTTGTCCTTCATCTACAGGATGGTCATGTAAACCTTGCCGGAGTGGATTTTACCTTGTCACCCGACACTATTGCTCAGGCCACCGGGATACCAAATGTGGGGGAGGAATGGAGTAAACGCCAGATGCTGGACATGTATTACTATGAGCCATATATCAAGCCCGGATATATCAGACACCTGAGCACAACCTTTCCTTTCAGATACCTGAAAGATGAGTTTGCACCATTGATGAAGCTCATCATTTGGTATTTCAGCTGTGAGGGCAGATTTTCGTGTCTCTATGCATATCATGTCCGTTTGTTGATGCATTTCACACGGGTACGTATGATGAGCATTCCATTTTTCATGTGTCGTAACATAGAGAGGATGGTGCCTTTAGTACAGAGAAAGAGCCTGACACATCAGCACAGGAGTATATATCACTATGCATTGATCAAAATCATAGTGATGCATTAGTTGACACAGCAGGGTATTGCTTGGGAGGATTTCATCTCCCGTGATTTCTTTTCTGTGCTACAGCCTCCTGCAGAGATAGTTCATGATGAGGGAGGGCCTTCACAATAGTTTGATATTCCTGAGACCGAGCATGTTGATGTTCCAGTATATGTGACATATCAGAAAGGCCACAGGGCCTTATTTGTAGCCGCACGACGAGTACTATCTCCACCCGAGGTGGAAGGGGTCTCGTTGACATCATCAGCAGAGCGAGTATTATCTCCACATCATGTGGAAGGGGTCTCGCCTCTGTCTTCAGCACAGCTACAGATTCAGGATAGGGGTAAGAGACCTATGGTTGATGAGGGTCCTTCAGGAGGTCAGGACATAGATATCATTGACATTGATGCTAGATCTCCTAACTCAGAGCTCAAGGAGATCATCCGAGAGCAAAGGGTCGAGAATGAGTCGCTGCAAAAGAAATTACAGATGGCTAAATGGGTGATCAACTACTTGGAGTAGCGCAACAAACAGCTGGAGGATGAGCATGAACTTTATGAGCTGCGGAAGATTCGGGAAGACTGGGAATTGGCCCAAAGAAGACCCGGTGATTTGACACCTATTGATTGAGAGTCAATGCTCATCCGGGTTAACACTCATTTGGAGAAGTTGTTGGCGAAGGCAAACAGGGACAAATACATGGTTCACCACATGAAGACTCACTATTGGGCTCGCATGCATGTTTGCAAGGCGAGAATGAAGATCCTCAAGAGGCGTTTGAGCAAAGTGCAAAAACAATGAAAAAGGCTTGATCCGCTTCGAGTTTTGGCTGAGGCTTCATTAGTTGAGCATGATACATGATGGAGGGTCTTCACTCCAAATTTGGGTAAATTTGGAGAAAATTTTGTCGTTTCAAATTTTTTGGCTTGCGAAACAGGTGTTTTGGCTCTACGCGTAGCGTGCGACCCATAAAATGGGGAGGTACAAATCACAGATGGCTTATATTTTTGGATTTTTCATGATGAAATTCACATGCTCAGCCATTTCCAAGACATTTCATCAAGTTCTGGGTGACCAAAAGGCTCAAAAACATCATGAAAATTACCTTTCTGCCACTTTTTGCACCAGCAGGAAGTACTTCTGGGAGAATGCAGTTTCGGAGGGTCAAATGGGCACCAAATTGGAAAATTCCACTTGAGTTAGAAAGTAGACATCCAGGGCTTTCCAACAAGCCAATCTAAGCTCAATTTGGATGCCGGGAAGTGCCCCAAAAGCAGGTGGAAAGGCGCGTGGTGCACAGGGCTCACGCGCACGACACACAGGGTTTTTTGGCACAGTACTCCTCCTCAGCGCAACAGATGAAGCCAGTTTGACCAGTTTTGACTTGTGATGGGGTTTTTCACCCTTCTTGATGTAATTAATGGAAATTTATGTTGATTCGACACTTATTTACCTATTCTAGATGATTCATTCATAAAATAGCAAAAATGTAATGAATGAATTGGTTTCCTAGCTTATAGAGGCAAGTTGTTTTGACTGCCTAGATTGTAGTTCTTAGTTTAGAATTGGTTGAAACAGCTCCTAGGATGATGAGCTAGATCCCTAGAGGCAAGGGAATGTGTTGGCTTGCCTATATTATGTATTTTCTGAGTCATTTTCAGGGTTGGACTCTTGGGAATAGCTTGACACTCTATTGTACATATCTTATCTGCATTTTTGGCAAAGGAAAGACCAGAGTTTTGCAGCACTATTTGGGATTCATGTGGCTTTATGTGTTGATGGTGTGTTTCTCTCAGTACTTGTAAGTTGTTTATGTGTACCACTTTCTTTATTTAATTTTCTGTAATTAAACAAATGAAGTGTTAAGGTTTAGAATCCATGAACTTGCTGCCGCCTTTATTAAATTTATTTTCTATGTTTTCTTCAGTTTAAGGAGAATCCTTGAGACTTCCTTGCTCTCCTTAGCTCCTCACCAGTCTGATCTATTCATCTCACTTGCTTTAAGGCATCAAAACAATCGCATATCTTGCCCCAAGTAGACCTCTGCAAAAGCTGTGCCTCATCCCCGTACCCAAAATTTCCTTTCCCTTGAATTCAACAAAACCTCAAAAACTCAATTTCACAGTCTTTGTACTTCATACATAGTGTAAAATCAGTCATCAATTCAGTCATCTCGAGCCTCTTCGATTATCTTTTGCCGAGTTTGACCCGGAGAGAGCCCTCTCCTATCCTCGTAGGGCTAGCTACGAGGCTGAGCGTGGTTTGATGTGGCCTTGAGTCTTACCTTATTTCAGCCTAAGGTAGATTTGAGCGCTAACAACTAGCAACCATGTATTCAACCTCTACTGAGCTAAGTGCAACTGATCTCTGTTTCCTACTATTCCAAGAAACTGCAGCTGAACCAAAGCTGAAGATTCCTCCAGAAGTGCTCTTCCGGTCTGATGGATTACCAGCCCAATCCGCATCCATGAAGCCTTACAGTTTCACTCCCTCTATCCGTCTGTACCATAATTCATACTATGTAGTGCCTTTGAGATATCTCAATACATGCTTCACTGCCTTCCAAAACAACTTAGTAGGCTGAACCATAGCTTGACTTAGCTGGTTCACCACAAAGCATAAGTCAGGTCGTGTGTTCACCAAATACATAAGTTAACCCACCAGCTGGTGATAAATAGTAGTAGCTACTACCTCATCGGAAGTAGCATCCTCCTTCCTCTAGTTCCAAGCTAGAGGAGTCTGCATGGGTTTGCACTTCTCCATGTGAAAGCGCCTGAGTATCTCATTGGCATACTTGCCTTGAGACACAAATACTTCCCCATATTTCTACCAAACTTCCATGCCTAGAAAGTAGTGCATGAGGCCCATGTCCTTCATGTCAAAATCTCTTGCAAGGTCCTCCTTGAAAGATTTTATCAGCTAACCATCACCTGTCAAAATCAGATCATCAACATAAAGTACAATAATCAATGGCTTACATTCTTCCATGATGTGATAAAGGTTTGCATTTTCTTCAGTCTTGGTGAAGCCCAACCCGATGAAATAGTTGTCAATCCTAGTATACCAAGCACAGGGTGCTTGCTTCAGCCCATACAATGCTCACTTGAGCCGAGAAACATTCGACTCACTATCGAAGGTCTCAAATCCTTCAGGCTACTTAGTGTATACCTCTTCTTCAATCTTCCCATTGAGGAAAGCTGTCTTCACATCCATCTGATGGATCTTCCAACCGATCTGAGTTGATAAAGCTAGCATCAATCTGATAGATGAGTAACTTGCTATGGGAGCAAAGGTCTCATTGTAGTCGATCCCCTCAACCTGTGAGAAAGCTTGGGCAACAAACCTTGCCTTGTGTTTCTCAACATTGTTGTAAGCTACTTTCTTTACCTTGTAAAGCCATCCGGAACTAACCACTGACTTGTCCCCAGGTTTAGGAAAAACATCCCACACACTATTCCATATGATAGAATCATACTCTTCTACCATTGCATTAACCTAGACTAGTTACTGCACTACCTTCTGAAAAGAAGAAGGTTTGGTCGCTACACACTCCCCAACCAGGGCCATGTAGCCATTGTATCTCTCGGGAGATCTCCCCTGTCTGCACTGAGAGGATGGCTACCCCACATTCTCTCTCACATCTAGCATCAATCTGTCAGCTTACCGTGAGTGTTTCTACCTATCTTTGGAATACTCTCCAAGAGTGGTGGTCTCCACTACTGGATCCTCTACATGTGGCTAATCCACATCATTAGGAGGCTCCTCCTCCTTTGGAACTAAAATTTCCTCATCACCATGCAACTTGAGCTCCCTCTCAAATGACACTCACATGGCTCTCTGCTCGTCGAACTTCAGATTCCTGCGCATTATGGTCCTTTGACTGGCAGGCAGAAACACAAGATAGTTGTTGGGTGTATCTATGTACCCCACAAGTATCCCCAACTCAGTTGTTGGGTCTAGCTTCTTTCGAGCATCTTTGGTCACATGACAGAAAATTGGTGATCCAAAGATGTAGAAGTGACTCACATCTAGTTGCTTCCCCAAAAAGGCCTCCATAGGTGTCTTCATTCCCAAAATACAATGAGGACTTCTGTTCTGAAGGTACATTACTGTATTGCATGCCTCAGCCCACAGATGAAGTGGTAGGCTTTGGTCATGCAACATCGCTCAAGCTACTCCCACAATACATCTATTCTTCCTTTCGGCCACCCCATTCTGTTGTGGGTTACGAGGTGTCATCAGTTCCGGTTTAATTCCTTCTACTGCACAAAAGTATTTAAACTATTGGGAAACATACTCTCCACCATTGTCACTACGCAAGGCTTTTACTTTCTTCCCAGATTCTTTCTCTGCCAAGGCTTTAAACTCACAAAACCTCAAGAAGGTCTAATCCTTCTTTTGCATGAAGTAGATCCAACATCTACGAGAAAAATCATCAATAAAAATAACATAGTACCTTTGCTTAGTGGTGGAGGCTGTAGAGAATGGTCCGCATAAATCTGAGTGAACTCACTCCAGGATTTCTCTAGCTCTCCTATCTCAATCCTGAAAGGAAGCTTTTGCATACTTACCTACAGTGCATCCTTTGCATGTATCTGTTTGCTCCAATTTTCCCTTGGGTAAGCCAGTAGAAATTTGCTGCATGATCTTCAAGGCCCCATGATGCAAGTGGCCTAGTCTCTTATTGCATAGCTCACCAACATCTTGGATTTGCACTGCCTCTACTTTGGAACTCAGCGCATCACAGTTATCTACCTCCATCTTGTAGAGATTATTTACTCGAATCCCTAGTCACTTCATCTGTCTGGTGCTGATATGCCTCAGGAAAAATTTTCCTTTACTAAAGACTACATCATAGCCTTTATTTTCTAGCATAGCAACAGACACACTATTATTTTTCAAACCTATTACATACTTAATAGTAGATAGAGTTAGAGGAGCACCACGCTCCCTCGGAAACATAACTGTACCTTCACCTGAGACATAGTACTTTCCATCATTGCCCATCTCGATCCACATCTAGAGATCCTTCTCCTCCAATGTACTGAAAAGATTCTTGTCACCCAAAATGTGGAAAGAATCTCCATTGTCTAGGTACCAAACACATCCCACCATGGATGAAACCATGCATGCGATAAGTGAGAAATCCAGCTCAAACTGTGAAGCTAGTGAATCACCATTAGATCCCTTTGAGGAAACTTTCTTGGATTTCTTCTGTGGATAATTCATAGCATAATGGCCCACTTTATGACAGTGAAAGCATCGCACTTTTGACTTGTCAACCTTCTTCCCTCCATGAGAAGATTTGGATTGGGACACCTTCCCTTTCCCTTTCTTGGCTTTACTCGTTAAAGCTAGATTTTCTTCATCATCTTGTTTTGATGAAGATCTATCCTGGGTGCTTCGCCTGATCTCCTCCTGCATCAGATCTGACCAAAGTCATTCCCAGTATGGCAGTTTCTCTCTTCCATTAACCAAGTCCTGGTTGCTATGCCAACTCTTACGAAGATCTAGGAGTGCAAGACTCACCATATCATCATCAGCAGTCACGATCCCTATGCTTCCAAGGTCATCCTTGCAGGGGGTGAGCTTGTTCACGAACATAGATATTGTGTCGCCCTTTTCGAACTTGATCTTTTGAAGTTTATCTTTTAGTGCTAGCTTCCTCTAATCTCTGCTATTTTGATAAATATCTTTCAATGTTTTCCACATCGAAAATGAAGTCTCCTTCCCATGGAGGCTCGAGACAATGTTATCTCGAGCTCCCTCCAGGATGATTCTCCTAGCTCTAGCCACACACATTTTCCATTCCGCCAGTTGAGTAGCATCGGTCGGCTTCTGGACTTCTTGATCAATGAAGTCCTTTAGGCCATTATCTTCTAATACTGCCTCCATGCGATCTTTCCAGGCTATATAATTTGAATAACCATCAAGGGCATATTCGAGTCTCAAACCACTAAATGCCATCGGTGAAATAGATGTGATAAGAACTCAATTCAATATTTAGAAACCAAATTTCAAAATTCTCCTGCTTGTATACTTTTCTTCCTTGATCACCTTTGCTCCTATACCATATAGTGGGAAAATCTGTAATAAGAATTGAGGGCTAAATTTCCCTTAAAACCAATTCCAAAACACATTTCTCCTCAAGTTTTAAAGAAGATAACATGTACTCTTTTCATACTTATATGTGAGTTCTAAGTAAGACTGACAATAAATTCCATCATAATGCCATTTATGAGAATTAAGCTTAATCAACTTATTTTACCCCCTAGATTATGCTAAACAGGTTCCACTTATTTACTCTTGACATCATAACCACAAAGTATCATGTTTCTATTACAAAAATCACATATAGGAGTATGAATATTAACCTATCTATAGAAACATAACTGAGGGAATAATATGCCTCTCTTCATCACTAAATCTAATAAATATGATACATTTATGAAATGTAATCACAAAATGTATTGACCCAACAACATTTCCAAATTGATCAATTAAAAATTCTCAATCCCAATTATTAAGGCAATCCTTCAATCATAAGAATTGTATAATGAATGTTGCAACAACAACAACTACTATTACCATTTCAAGATCATATTATTCTTCAAAAAATGTAAATTAAAACAATGGACCTATGAAAAATGGGTAGAAATAGTTGTTTTCTACAATCACTAAAGCATAAGACCGCACCCATAAATACACGTAGTTCTGATGAACTTATTACTCTCATTTACACAAGTAATTAGATCCTATATAATTTGTCATTGTAAAATTGTTTCCAACAACACCGTTTTTTAATGATAGATTTATATGATAAAAGTAACACTGCTCTTCTGATCTATTCTCACTTCAACAACTTTACTAAAATTCATTTCCACATTTATAAAAAAACTTGCAGACATAGGAAGCTACATCCATTGCATAATCTATTCATAAATTTTTGGTACATAAAATCTATAGTCAATGAAACATTTACTCCAAGAATTTATGTGCATAAAAACTACAACCATTTAGGCCTTTCACAAATAGTTTGCAAGCATAAAATATACAGCCATTGAGGCATTTTGTCAAACACTTGGTGACCATCATCTCTTAAGACAATTTGCTAACTATTAGAAACATGAATATAATATTTTTACTCAACCTATTTAACTCATAAAAATCATAAATCATCCTAATCCTTCACCTAAAAATCGACAACAGAAACTCAAAGTTGGCAGTGGTAACCTTCAAAATGGCCCATATCTATGATCTAGGTCATGGAAATCATTGTGTTAGAATCAAATGGGGGGTTACATGGCAAATTGGCATGAATATCCCCTGATGTTGAGTGAAAACAAAACATAAATTCCCAAAGATGTGATTTCTTAAAACAACAACAACAAAAGAGTCCTACTATCTCATTTATCACCTTTGTCAGACACTTATTGTGAAAAATTCATCTACAACTATACATGGAAAACAAAACCCAAATTTACAATAATATGGTATTTTTATCAACTCATGGCAACCTGCAATTGACAAAAATTCATTATAAAAATAAATTAAAACTTTGGCAACACATTCCTGTTTTAACCCCCCTGCATGTACATTCTCAATTATAGCTACCATTCATTATTAGTTAGCTCAAAATTAACTTTTTGAATATATCATAAACATTCACAAGTATCAATTTCCAATGAATTAAACTTCCATAACACTTTTAAACTAATAATAAACTAAAATTTCAAGAATCCTTATGAGCATACCTGGCAGTGTATTTATACAATTCCAAAAAGATGTGAATATGCTTTAGCTCCAATGAGAGTATGTTCCAGCTCAAATATCCTTACCAACTCATTTTAAACCATTTAGCTTTCCTCACAACCATATCCAGGAAGAAATTATCCCCCTGAAACCCCTGAGTTGTGTAAGCTCACAAGCAGTACCAAAATATAGTAGTAGAGAGATATAAAGGGCAAGTTGAGGAAGATAAGTTTCAATTCCTCCAAATACAACTCATGGTCAGCTCCACCTAGTAGATCTACTTCATAGTTTAGTGTATGAATTTGAAATTCATTTTGAAAGAAATTCACTACTCTCTAAGTCTCTCCCTTTCATAGTTTTTTTTAATCTCTCTAACTTTTCGTATCACACTCAAAATGCACCTCTATTTCCCCCAAGTGAGAATACATATATAGGAGGGGAAACCAATTTTTGTCATAAATGAGGAGTAATATGCATGCCTTGTATTCCATTTAGAGGAGTGTAACTCATGCCATTAAGGAGAGGTATGCATTCCTTAGTTAAAAAGAGTGTAACATATGCATTAAAGAGAGCGTAAGAGGAATCTTTTATGACATGTATTTAATGAGTGTAAGAGAAATATTCCATTCTTTGATGAGTGCATAGAAGAGAGTGTAATGTATTAATAAAAGAGAGAGATAGAGTTACATATAGCCATGAGAATCATCAAGGAGAGAGGTTTGAAGTGATTAAGGAGATGAAGGTGACTTATAATTCCCTTTTAATAATAATATCATTGTCTCATAAAATATAATAATAATATTGAGGATTAAGTTTATATTGAGCTATTATGCTTTATTAATGATAAGTTAAGTGATTTTCCTTCAACTACGCTTGATTGTCAATTTATGCAAGGCGATTTACTATTTTTGGAAACTCATGCTTGAGATGCTAGACATGACTTTCTATTTTTAGAAAGTCACTCTAGGATTGTTAGGGAAGAGGTTTTATTAAGGAAATTCATCCCTGAGCTTCCCATGAGTGGTATTTTTCTTCCAAAGAATAAATATTTTGCATCCCTATTGCATGCATTTTTGTGTTGTAGTAGATTGATGACTCTGCACCCTAATCTACTCCAAGGATTCAAAGATTACACACATTGATATTTTAAATATTTGGGACTCCATGTATCAATACTTTTGTTATAGATCCAAGACTACACTTCTTTATATTTCACAAATTTAGGACTCTGCACCCTGATTTCCATGACTTCTCATCTACTCTGCTTTGAAACTCTACACTTCACCTTAAGGTACTGATTGTGAGCTCATACCCATATGGTGGTTCATTGGTGAGGGCTTGTTCCAAGACCCGCGCACATCACAATCTCATAAATTAAATGAATTTCATAGTTAATTTATTCACATTTGACCAAGGATTGTGCATGACATCCATAGTCATTTATAATCTGAACATCTTTGTTTGCAAATAACAACGTGCCTTGCCATATTATACTCAATACAAGATTAAGCATATATAATCATCTAAATCATGTATCATTACTTTCACTTGAATTCCACATTTATTTATAATTTGAGCATCCCTTTGACAAATAAACAGGTCGCCTTCCACCTCCTTCTTAGTACAAGATTAAGCATATCTAATTATTCAAATCATGTATCATCCATAAATCATAATTAACCATATTTTATACATAACCATGATCATCCATAGATCTATGTGTCTCAATCATGGATCACCATCCATGTCATACACCTATGTCTAGGATACCAAAAGAGAAAACATTGATAATATGCATTTAGGCAACATTAGTCTTATACACTCAACCATAGATATTATCATAAGCACACATAAACCGGGTGACCCAAACTAGGTATATAGAATAAAAACATATGTGATGTAGGAGAATGAGATTTAAAGACAAAAGGCTTCATTTTATTCCAAAAATCCAAAAAAAGTTTACAAGAAAAGGAGTGGGATCCTTTAGCTCTCAATTAACAAAGTTTTTGAGATAGGAATTGAGCTATAATATAGGTATTTAAATGATTTTGTAATTAACTCAAGTAGTTCAGACATAGTTGAGATTATCAAGGAGAATATCAAGCAGTTTGGGTATTTATCTAGGATTAGATAGATTTGATCCATTGATTGAGGATTAGATGGTTGAATGTAAAGTATTTACGTGAGTTTTGAACTATTTTAAGAGGATTTGGCTAGACTTGTTTATGGAGAATTAGTCTGTAAAAGAATTGGAATATCTCTATATCTCTGTGTATTTTATGCATGAAAGGTTAAATCCCGGAGGTTGAATTCCTTCGAATTACCACTGTGTATTGTTGAATTCCAATTTGTCTTGTAAATTCTGAGTTATGTAAGATCTAATGTTCTCGTGTTTAAATTCCACATTCACTGTGTATTATGTTAAGTTGAATGTATTTCAACCCCTAGAACTTTAATTAGCTAAATTTTGAATTCATTGGTGAAGAGCTAAACCTGGCGGAAGCGCTAGAATCATAACGGAAGGAGGAAAAAGTTTGATAAACTTGTGATGAAAAGTAAAGAAGCCTAGAGTCGTCCGATCTACAAAACATTTAGATCTATGGTAGTCCCATGTACATTAATGTCAAGGTTTAACCAAAAACCAGACATGATATTTTATCAAATTGGGTTAATACTGCGGTTGATTTGGGCCGTCTAATTAGAGTAGCAAGATCTAACAGATATCGCATGGAAAAGTGAACTGTGATGAATAAAATTTTTGGACCCAATGAGCAATTCAACTGTGGCTTAATTTCATTGAAGTTCGGATGATCGTAACCATCCGTTGTGGAGGTTGTGATCCAATGATGGTCACATGGTAAAAGTATATGTGCATTAATCCAGATTTCAGAGCCAAGAAATTATAAGCTAGAGCTTTGTTTTCTTTCGGTTCTGGGTAAGTGAAGTTTTGCTATTTTCCTGGTGGATTTAGCAATTTGGTTTTTTTAGTAAAATAGATAAAGTTGGAGGTGGATGATTGAAACTCCAAGAGAAATAGAATAATAACTTCCACTTGTGCTTGAGGAGATCATTTCAGGATTTGAGCGATTATCCATTATACCTGGAACCAGACCACCATTTGTAGTATTGGAGTATCCTACTAACACTGAACAAGATCTCAAGGATTTGAAAAAGAAGTCTCACATGGCTTTCAGAGTTGGAGGAAGAGGCGGTGGTTGAAGAAGAGGAAGACAAGTTGTAAATATTGAAGTGTTGGAGGCTATGCAACATATACAAGCTAGATTCGAAGCAATGGAAATGGGAAGAGATGCAAATGTTGTAGATGTCAGTGAACCTAAAGTTGGAGCTGCAGAAGATGAGGAACCTGTAGATGTAACTCCTAAAATGAGAATCTTTAAGTCAGTATTGAGATCCACATCTAAGCCTAGACTTGAAGTTTCAATCAATACAGGAAGCTTAAGCCCTGAAGAATTGATAGACTAGATTAATGACATGGAGAAATTCTTTGACTATGAAGAAAAAGAAGAAGGAAATAAGGTGAAGTTTCCTATCAAATAATTGAAAGGACGTGCAACACTTTGGTTGGATGGAGTGTAGGAAGAGAGAAGGAGACTTGGTAAACAACCAATTAAGAATTGGAACATAATGGTGGCAAAGATGAAAAGTAAGTTTTTGCCAAGTGAATATTAGCAAGCATTATTTAGACAGATGTAGAATCTTAGACAAAGGTCTATGCCAATAAAGGAATAAACAAAGGAATTTTACAAAGTGAGTATAAGAGAAGGACAAATCCAAGATACAGATGAGAAGGTTGCAAGGTATGTGAATGGTCTCAGAATGGAGATCCAAGATGAGATAAGTGTACTGTCTCCTAAAACAGTAGAAGAGGCTTATTAGATGGTATTGAAGGCTGAAGAAAAACTCATGAGGAAGCAGTTTGCAAAAAATAGAAGTACTTTACAAGGAAGGGGAAGTCAAGGTGGTAGAAGAAGTTCTACAACAACTAGAGATGGAGCTAGTAGTAGCTCATGTCAGCATGCACACACGGGAGGTGATACAAGTGGAAGAGGGAGTTTTTCTAGAGGAGGAGGAAGCAGAGGTAGAGGAAGAGAAGTCAGATGTTACAAATGTAACAAGATGGGACACAAAGCCTATGAGTGCCCAGAAAACATAGGAAAGAATCAAAGGAATGCAATTGTTTCTAAGACTGAAGAGGAAGCAACAAAGGTAATAGAAGAAGAAAATGTATCAGAGAAAGGAGAGCCTTTGGTAGTTAACAAAGTTTTACTAAAGCCAACTAAGGAAATTGTTGAACCGGCATAGAGAAAAACCTTTTCTACGGCTGTGTGCAAGGTTCAAGGGAAATGTTGTCAGATGATCCTTGAGAGTGGTAGTACAGATAATTTGGTCTCCACAGAAGTGGTGAAGAAATTGAAATTGAAGACAAAGAAACACCCAACACCTTACAAGGTGTCATGGCTTCAAAAGGGGTATCAGTTGATAGTGAATGAGTAGTGTGAAGTGGAGTTGCAATTGGGCAAATACAGAGACAAAATTCTATGTGATGTGATGCCTATGGATGTGTGTCACATATTGCTGGGAAGGCCTTGGCAATATGACAGAGGAGCTATGCATGATGGAAAGAAGAACACATATAAATTTAGCAAAGATGGTGTCAATCATACATTACTTCCTATGGAAGAAGATGATGCATCAAGGAAACCTGATCCAAAGACACTTTTGCTGAGTGGAAAGGAGTACTTGTAGCAAATGGAAGAAGATGAGGTAAGTTTTGCATTGGTTTGCAAACCCAAGGTAATAATTACTTCCAAAATTTTTTTTGATTTACCAATTGAAATTCAAGAGATGTTGTACAGTTATTGTGATATCATTGTAGATGATTTTCCTAATGAGTTACCACCCATTAGAAAAATAAGCCATCATATAGATTTGATTCCAGGAGAAAATCTACCCAATAAAGTGGCTTACAGAATGACTCCCGCAGAGAATGAAGAAATTAGGAAACACGTTTAGGAACTGTTAGACAAGGGAATGATTAGAGAGATTTTGAGTCCTTGTGCAGTGCCAATAGTGTTGAGCCCAAAGAAAGATGGAGGCTGGAGAATGTGCACTGATTCAAAATCAATCAATAAGATAACAATCAGGTACATATTTGCTTTACCTAGAATTGAATATTTGATGGATTGTTTGAGTGGAGCAAGATATTTTACAAAGTTAGATTTAAAAAGTGGTTATCATCAAATCAGAATTAGAGAGGGAGATGAGTGCAAAACTTCTTTTAAAACAAATGAAGGATTGTATGAATGGATGGTAATGCCTTTTGGGTTGTCAAATGTTCCCAGTACATTTAGGAGATCCATGGATGAAGTTTTGAAATAATTTATAGGTAAATTTGTAATAATATATCTGGATGATATATTAGTTTACAGTAGATCAAAAGAGGAACATGTGAGACATCTGAATTATGTCTCACAGAGGCTACAAAAAGAGAAGTTACTGTTAAATTTAAAGAAATGTCCATTCATGAAGGAGAAGCTGCTGTATTTGGGTTTTGTTGTTTCTACTCGTGGGTTAAAGATGGATCCTAAGAAGATCAAAGGAATCGTGGAGTGGCCTTCACCAAAAAGTCTCTTTGAGGTAAGAAGTTTTCGCGGTCTTGCTAGCTTTTATAGGAAATTCATAAGGAATTTTAGTAAGATCAATGCTTCAATTATTGACACTATAAAGAAGGTCAGACAACCATTTAAATGGACTGTTGAAGTAGAAAACAACTTCCAGCTGTGCAAGAGAAAGATTACTGAGAAACCTATTTTGATTTTGCCTGATTTTAATAAACCTTTTCAAATGAAGTGCGATGCCAGTGGAGAAGCCATTGCAGTTGTTTTAAGTTAGGAGGACAAACCTATAACTTATTTTAGTGAAAAGCTGAATGAGTCAAAGAAGAAATATTCTTGTTATGACAAGGAGTTTTATGCAGTGGTGTAGTCTTTGAAGAAGTGGAGATATTACTTGATGTCTAAGGAATTCATATTGTATTAAAATAACCATGCATTACAGTACATTATGCAATAGCCAAAGCTTAACTATAAGCATCCAAAATGGTTAGAGTACCTTCAAAGTTTTAATTTTGTGTTAAAACATATAATTGGTCAATCAAACAAAGTCGCAGATGCCTTAAGTAGAAAAAAGCATTTTGGTGCAAGAAAGTCAAATTCAAGTGTTGGGTTTTGATTTTATTAAGGAATTATATGAGAAAGATATAGATTTTAAATAGGCATTTGAAGCTTCAGAAATCCTATTTTGTTAGACAAAAGAAAGTGGCTGGATTATTTCGTGCAAGAAGGACTTTTATTTAAAAGAAATTAGTTGTGCATACCAAATTGTTCTATGAGAAAAAATTTGATCAAGGAAAAAGATAGTGGTGGACTCGAAGGACATTTTGGTGCAGATAAGGCTTATGGGAAGTTGAACTAGTTTTATTTCTAGCTGAAGATGAGAGCTGAAGTAGAAAAGTATGTGAAGAATTGTAAAGTCTGTCAGTATGGAAAAGGAAGGAGCCAAAACACAGATTTGTTGTTTCATTACCTATTCCAGATAGGCCTTGGAATATGGTAAGTATGGACTTTTTTTTAGGTTTGCCAAAAACTCAAAGGGGACATGATTCAATTTATGTAGTAGTTGACAGATTTTCAAAAGTGGTACATTTTATTCCATGTTATAAAACCAGTGATGCTATTCATGTTGCTAACTTGTTTTTTAAGGAAATTGTAAGGTTGCATGGGTTACCCAAGAGCATTGTTTTAGACAGAGATACCAGATTTGTCGATCATTTTTGGAGGACTTTGTGGAAGAAGCTTGGCACTGAACTGAGTTTTAGTTCTGAATATCATCCTCAGACTGATTGGAAGACTGAAGCTCTGAATAGAAGCTTGGGTAGTCTTTTGAGAAGCCTTGCGGGTGAACATCCAAAATAGTGGGATCAAGTTTTGGCATAGGCTGAGTATGCTTATAATGATTCTCCTAACAGGAGTACAGGGAAGAGTCCATTCCATATAGTTTATGGAATGCACCCAAAAGGAGTGTCTGAATTGAGAGATTTGGGTAAAGTTGAAATGAGGAATTCTTTAGGTAAAGATTTTACTTCAGAGATTCGAGCATTTCATGAACAGGTAAAATAGTAGCTACATGAAAACAACACAAAGTACAAGAAAAGAGCAAATTTGAATAAGAGAGAAGTAAATTTTGAGGTTTGAGATTTGGTTTTAGCACACCTAAGGAAGGAAAGATTTCCAAAAAGTGATTATAACAAACTCAAATTCGAGAAGATTGGACCATGCAGAGTTTTAAGGAAATTTTCTGCAAATGCATATGAAATTGATTTACCCCATGGTATTGGAATATCTCCAATTTTCAACGTTGCTGATTTGTACATGTATGAAAAGGGACAGGCAGATGACACAACCGAAGACAAGGAAGAACAAGAGGTGGATTGGGTAAAACAGTTACCTATAGAAAAGGCATTACAACCAGAGAAGTTATTGGATAAAATATTGTTTAAGAAAACAAGGGGACAAGAGTATTTTCAGTACTTGGTCAAGTGGAAAGATCAACCAATTGTTGATGCTACTTGGGTGAGAGAAACCATGCTAGAGAAATTGGGTTGTTCTGTAGAAGAGCTCATGGATAGGAGCCCATGAATAATTTTTTCCTCAGCAGCCTGATGTAAGGGCATGAGGCTTAAAGACAAAAGGTTTCATTTTATTCCAAAAAACCAAAAAAAGCTTACAAGAAAAGGAGAGGGATCCTTTAGCTATTAATTTACAAAGTTTTCTAGATAGGAATTGAGCTAGAATATAAGTATTTGAATGATTTTGCAATTAATTCAAGTAGTTCAGACTTAGTTGAGATTCTCGAGGAGAATATCAAGTAGTTTAGGTATTTATCTAGGATTAGATATATTTGATCCATTGATTAAGGATCAGATGGTTGAATGTAAGGCAGGGAAAATTTTAAGAACCCCCCCTAAATTTACATGTATAATAAATGGGCGAATCTCCATGGTATATAGGAAAAATGGAAGGCGATTTTATCAATAATATGATATGTATATATAATTTTTTGGCGAATCTCTCACCAGGCATGGCGAATATTTTACTCAATTATAAAATCTTGTGTTTATTGAATACACAAATGAAATCATTGCATTTCTTTAAAATATCTTTTGAAATCAAAATTACCGAAATTACATATCGATAATCTAGTGGGTGTAAGATAAAATTCACCCGTGCCATTCACAGAAAGCATGAGAAAAAACCTAATACTATATATAAAACCAAGAAAAATTCAAATTCATCACTTCTAGGGACCTCATAACCACCCTGCCAATACACAAGTATGTTCCTGTTTGCAATTAGAAAAATTACCCAAATTACAATTGTTTACTCCACTTCCAGTATGTTCCCGTTTGCAATTAGAAAAATTACCCAAATTACAATCTGTTTACTCCAGCATATGTTGGAAAGTTATAGAAGGATGACTAGTGCAACCAATCCATTCCTTTTAGCCCTGGATTTGTTTCAGTTTAAAACAGAAGTATACAAATATACTTCCAATGTCTATGCTTTAACCATTCACCTTAAGATGTTTTTACAATATAATTTCCTAAGTCTATTTAATATCTTCATTATCATAAAAACCAACCTATATCCATCTTAACTCCACATCTACCACTCTTAGGGGGATGAAATCTATTTATCCCTCTGAGCACTTGGTAGACCCAGAATTAAGATGGATCTAAGATAGAATTTCCCCTTTAAATAGTCTATGCTCACATGAATACCATGGGTCAATACCATGGGTTATCATAAACCTGGAGCTTAAGAATTACTATTAGTAATTTATAAAAATTAATAAAATTAATAGTTGATTTTTCTTTTATTTTTATTTAACCAAGCTAAAATGTTTAACATACATTAAATTACAACATCCATTTTTACATTAAATTACAACATCCATTTTTACTCTTGATCGCATATCACGATATTTGATACCTCTCGGGGATTAGTAGATCCAGAGTAAAAGATGGATCTATTCTGGTTTAATTCCCCCATTTAAATAGGCTACATTCCAAGTGAATACCATGGGTCAATACCATGTGCCATTTTGGTGAATACCATAGGTCAATACCATGTGCCATTTTTATTTTTATTTTTATTAATTTACCATACCATTCATAAATACAAAGTGACTTATGGAGTAAATATAAAAAAATGTTTTATTTGTTT
Source organism: Pinus taeda (assembly GCA_000404065.3). Classification (NCBI taxonomy): domain Eukaryota; kingdom Viridiplantae; phylum Streptophyta; class Pinopsida; order Pinales; family Pinaceae; genus Pinus; species Pinus taeda. The sequence goes on along the minus strand of APFE030463478.1, from coordinate 140,442 downwards.
ACCATACCTCTCGCTTATTTATATTTTTATTAATTTACCGTACCTCTTTTACAAATATGGTATTTGGCCCATAGGATTCACTTAAATAAAACCTCTTTCTTGAGCCTTCATGGATTCACTTAAATAAAACCTATTCTTGAAAATGGACGAATGGAAGGTTGTAACTCCTAATTTCAAGGGCTAAATTTACCTTTTTTACCCTCTCCCTTAAAATAAGGTGGGCTATTTGAGGTGATTTGTAAAAATGTACTATGATACAAAATATTCGCCCACTAAAAATTTAAAACCCCTTAATTTCGCCAAAGGGCGAACATTCGCCCCTAAAATCACCCCTAATGTAAGGTATTTATGTGATTTTTGAACTATTGTAAGAGGATTTGGCTCGACTTGGTTATGGAGAATTAGTCTATAAAAGAATTGGAATATATCTATATCTTTGTGTATTCTATGTAGGAAAGGTTAAATATTAGAGGTTGAATTCCTTCGAATTATCTCTATGTATTGTTGAATTCCAATTTTTCCTATAAATTTTGAGTTCTGTAAGATCTGGTGTCCTTGTGTTTAAATTCCTCAATCACTATGTATTAACTTAAGTTGAATGTATTTCTTCCCCTGGAACTTTAATTAGCTAAATTCTAAATTCATTAGTGAAGAGTTAAACCTACCGGAAGTGCTAAAATCGTAGTGGAAGGAGGAAAAGGTATGATATAAACTTGTGAGGAAAACGAAGAAGCTTAGAGCCATTCGATCAATAGAACCGTTAGATCTACAATAGTCGCGTGCAAATCAACGTCGATGTTTAAACCAAAAATAGATGCGATATTTTATTAAATTGGGTTAATAGTGCAGTTGATCTGGGCCATCCACTTAGAGGAGCGAGATCCAACAGATATTGCATGGAAAACTGAATGGTGATTAATAAAAATTTCGGACCTAATGAGCAATTCAACTATGGCTTAATTCCGTTGAATTCCAGATGATCGTAACCGTACATTGTGGAGGCCGTGACTGATGGTGGTTGCGTGGTAAAAGTATACGCACTTTAATCTAAATTTCGAACCCAAGAAATTATAAGTTGGAGCTTTGTTTTCTTTCGGTTCCATGTAATTGAAGTTTTGCTATTTTCTAGGTAGATTTAGCAATTTGACTGTTTTGGTAAAATAGATAATTTGGAGGCGGATGACTGAAACTCCAAGAGAAATAGAAGAAGAACTTTCATTTGCGCTTGAGGAGATCGTTTCAGGACTTGAGCGATTATCCCTTACACCTGCAACCAGACCACCATTATACATAAGTCTGACATGCATAATATTATATCATTGCATCAATATGACCCTCTCCAAGTGTCATCAAAGCTATCTCACCAAGAAGGGACACTACACACTCTCCCTCTTGGACTAAATTTGGCCCGACATTTTTCCTACAGTCATAAGATACATAGTTATTTTTTATTCTTCTATTAATTAGGTGTTAACTTATGTATATGTATTTGATATCTTTTTCTTCATGCCAAACCATAGTTTAATGTTTGCTAAATTAGAAGTGACTCCATGAAAATGGAAACATACCATTCTTAATCAAGAAGAAAATATATCCATGCCATATTAGACGTGTTTTGATATAAAATTCCAAAGATTTCTATATCAAAACAAGTCATACAATTTATGTTACAATATGAAAATATTATTTCATGTAATTGATATGACATCTACTTAATAATTTTATATTCTACATGTTTTAATTTTTCATACTCTGCATCAATCCTACATGTGTCATCTTCTTGGTCCTATAGTATGTTGAGCCAGTGAAACTATGCAAAAAAAGATGATGTCATATATAAAACCCACTCTTACATCCCACTGGATATATATGTTCTCAATCTATTTTTCCCCTTTTCATTCCATAATACATCATTGCAATCCAAATCTCTAGGATCTCCCTATAGTTTTTACTAAATGCGTACTCTTTAGGAAAAATCACAATTTGAGGTTCAAGACACCATTTTTTTTCAAATGAACAAGATAAGGTTCCATATAGTCCTCATTGACCCACTTATGTAATATAGGCCATTATTTAGTTCCAATATTCTTCATTATTATTCAATTCTCTTACTTGCAAATAAATTATGAATGACTTTGTTAGAAGGTCTTCATTCTGAAAGAAAATTAATGATATATTTTTGAAAGCGTCTTGTAATCAAGAACAACTCTCATAATTATGAAAATACGATATCTATATTATTGAATCTACCTTGATAACTATAATTCAATTTGTTTTGAAACTATAAAATCACTCATGATTTCTATTAAGTAATTACTCAATTCACTTTGTTTCAGGTCTTATTCCTTAGTATTAACATATCAAAAAAATTAAGCTATGAAAACCACACATTTTTCAAACTATGAAGAATCTTGTTGATTTTAAATCATATTTGGACTATCATAAAGGAATTTCTAGCCTAAAGATATATATATATATATATTAAGGAGAACAACCACCCTCTTGAAAGATTACAACCTTTTGTAGGATTAATAACTACTCATACAACTATACATCTAAGAACAAATTACTAATTCCAACAATCTCTTACATTTTGCATACTATACAATCATCTTAGGTTTCTAAATCATGCAACAATTTCAATACATCAAAATGTGATCTCACTCTCCTTCAATTTCTCCCTCAAAAAAATATCACAAGCACATATTTTGTAAAACAAGAACTCAAATAAGCTTTTAATTAATCACATAACTTTTTCCTTTAAGTTCAATGAAAACAAAGTTCTCATCACAAAAAATGTTTATATCCTAAACATGTTATTACAAATTAATCAATTGTCAAGAAATAAGTTCATCAAGTTCATAAAAAATATGAATTTTGACTCAATTTCCTAATGAACAATAGTTTATAGAAGTTCATCAGTTCAATCCTCATAATTTCTCTAATTAATTTAGTTTAAATAGAATTAAACTAATATGGAATTGATAAATTATTAAGGAAGATTATTATGGATTTCCTAGACCTAATTTATCTTAAGTCAATAGAAAATATATTTCATAAACTTATCAAAATAATATTTTTCTGCATTTGAAAAATTTTAAAAACTATTTGATTCTACTTAAATCCAACACATAAAAAATAATTACAATTCTAGAGGATATATACCTAGTTCACACTTGACTTCATAAACCAAAACGAGTTATTCCAAACATTATAAACCACCTAACATTGTTCACTATACCAACCTTAGTATCTTCATTTGTAATTAAAAGAAAATAACAGATTTAAATCTCAAACAAATTCATGTTATGAATCTCTATCTGCATAATTAATCCTTCTTAATCATGTCTATGAGATTCCATCAAAATAATTTTGTTTATACTAACCCAAAGAATTACTTAGCTCATAGATATATGTTAATATGGATTCCAATCCAATATCTTACCTCATTACTTAGCTCATAGGTATATTTTAGTATGGATTCCAACCCATGCATAATTTAAGGAAAACATAACCTTCGAATGTTCCTTAAAATGGCTTCCACAACCTTCCATGCACCAGTCATTTAAGCCTTTTGTTCATTAGGAAGGTCATACCACAACTTAGTATTTGATTAATTTGAAGTTATTTGATGCATAATGTCAACCCAAAGTACACAAAATCATGTCAAGTAAATCATAGGAATTCCATTCTTAATAGTAAAGAATGTATTCTGAAATCATATTTTAACACATCAAATTAGTTCGCATACATTACTCGTGAATCTACATTCACTGTTAAAAGTGACATCCTTCAAGGTAGCTTTTGTTAAGTTTCCATTAGTGTAGATAAGAGAAGAGTCAAAATTAACATGATTAACTCCATCATCACGTTAGTTGAATCTCAACCTTACATGTATTACACATTCCCAAAGAATACATGCCAAGTTTATCATACTATAGTTTAGATTAGGCCATTCTTATTCTTGGTAGATATAAGTTCAGCTAGTAAAGATGGCTAGTAGGCCCATATCACATTGAGAATGATGCATTAAACATATATGCGATGATGCATTCACTCCACATATCTCACTCATCCATTGAAAATCAAGCCATTCACATGCTTTGCTTTAACCCCAACTTCTCAAGTACATCTTTTCCCACCACATCTTTAAGTCCTTTAACATATTTCCAATAATTTGTCTTAACAAAAGTATAAATGAATATAACAAAGAAGCCTTTTTCTTTCATGAGTTTCTAGATGACATAATAATAATAATATCCTTTATGCAACCAATATCCTTCCAACTCAACATGCACAATAATTCAACATGCATGCAAAATCAACATTCATACATCATCAACTTACAAACAAGCATGTTGTACCATTAGGCCCTAAAGTTGTACTTGGCTCTAATACCATATGTAAGGTCCCACGTAAGCAACCATCAATAGCATAGAGAAGTAAAGGTTACATTGAATACTAATACTCAACTTTTTTTTATTTTTTATTTTAACTTATAATATGACTAACTTGGTTATCATGAAGATCATGTTCCTTCATCTATTTCGATATAAAAATATAACATAAGTGAGGGATAACTTTCCCTTAAAAGGAATTCCAAATCCTCAAGTTTATAAGAAGGTAGCATATGCTCTTTTCATACTTATACGTGAGTTCTAAGTAAGACTGAAAATAAATTCCATCATAATGCCATGTGTGAGAATTAAGATTAAACAACCTATTTGACCCCCTAGATTATGCTAAATAGGTTCCACTTAATGACTCTTGACACCACAACCACAAAGTATTAAGTTTCTATTACAAAAATTACATATAGGTGTATGAGTATTTTTTTTTCTAAATATCTCTAAATCTAGTGATATAACAAAATGGTACAAGGAGGCACCGACCTCTACAATTTAGATCTCAAAATAAGCTCTGGTTAACAACCTATATCTAAAAGTGATTGCTTGCAATGGGGAAACCAGTCCAAAATTGAAATGTTTGCTGCCCACGAAGGGGTTACAGCCTGGAATAGTTTATCAGACTTCACATTAAATTTTAACAACAATTGGATACAGTCATCAACAAAATAGACTGCTGAAAACATTTTCACAAAGGAAACGACAAAATGGACCACTGATATGGGAATCTGTGAGCTCATGACCTGGCAGGAGGGTAAGCTTGAAACAACTATGTATCATTGGAGTGAGGAGGTTCTTCAACGATCAGACATCTCTATTCTTCCATCTCATCCTATGAAACCTATTGAACTCTCAGCGCTTCCTCGATCATCTTGGATCGAGTTGAGGTATTACCTCCATGATTTGTGCCTTTGCATTATGGAGCATCATCCTGAGTTTTGCATTCCCCTGAGATGATGCCAGGGGCTTTCCTTTTGCCTGCAACTGTCTTCTTCAGGATATGTCTAGCTAGGGTAGACATGCTTTAAGGTATTTCTTCGAATGCTACAGAAATTGTGGCAATTATGCATGGCCTATCCAGAGTACACCGAAACTGAAATTGGGTTGAATGGCTAGGAGGTTGAGGAGCCTCTACATCACACCCTAAACCTACCATCTATACGTGTCCTCGTCCACTGGTGGTGGAAGGATATCATCCTGTGAAGTGAGTTGCAAAAGAGGGGGAAGAAGAGACAGAGGGGGTAGATTTCGAGCAAGACTCGGATGGAGGCTGAATTACTCTACCTCTACTGCCACCCGTCTGGCAGTGCATATAATGGTGCAACTAAGGCATTCTAAACTGGCTTGAATGGGATAAAATGGGATGAGGAGGGGTGGTCACAGGGGTGTAATTGCTGAAGGGGGCCAAAGGAGTAGAGGTATTCAGATCAGTGCCAAATTTAAGGTCTGAATTATCAGAGTGTAGTCTATGAAGGAGTTTGTTCAGGAAATGGGCAGTCTCATCCAAATTAGGCTGGCCTCTTCTCCCTGATGTCGTGCGCAGGCTCGACTCTACGGCATCAGGGAGACAGATATGATTCATAGGAGAATGAGTGTGGGGGGAAGCAATCCGAGAGCATCATATTAATCAATAGAGAAAGTCTACCTCATCCCGTGCACTGCAATAAATCTTCATAAATGTCTGCAGTAGAGTTTTGGAGGGAAGCATGGACGAACAATTGGCTTCGCCACTTGCCATCCCTTTTTCGTTGTGCTATGATAGTGCATTTATTCACCCGCATCCAGGAGTTCTTCCTCATGCTGCACCAGGTCAGTGCATTCCTGTAGATGAGCGATATCACTTATAATATCAAACTAGTCGACATTTAAGACTCGATCACTATCCACTCCCATATTTGCTAGGAGATTTGCCACTTTGTTGGTTTCCCTTTTGACATGATGGAAGGTGATAGCTCTGTTAATTAGGAGCTAGTGTTCAATGATCTCCAATATAACTACTAATCTCCAGCTATCATCCACTTTGTAAGCAGGAGTTCCTTGGAGGATTCGATTGGCCATGTTGATAAGGATTTGAGAATCTCCTTCTATTACTATAGGAAAAAAACCATGCTGATGAGCTAAAAAAAGTCCTCGCTATAGTCCTTCTAGTTCATCTGAATTATTCCTATCCCAACCTATCGATCCAAAGAAGAGCTTGAGAGGCGTACCTCTATAATCTCTGAATATGCCACTGTATCCAACCTTGCCTGGGTTGCCTTTGGATGCTCTGTCAAAATTTAATTGTATCATTCCTTGGGGAGGAGGCTACCATTTACTTGATGTGCTGGGAATATGAGAGAGGTTTATGGGGAGCTCAAGAGTCTGGGTAGTCGAAGTTTCCAATTCACCCAAATTTTCTCTTCTTGACAAAGGTTGGGCGAGTCCTCTTCATGCCAGATTCAAAGTGCCATCATTTCCTGCAGAGTGTTAGATAGATTACTCCATATGATCTCAAGAGGGGTGCTTTGGTTTTTGAAAATGCGTTTGTTTCTTTCCTTCCATAAAGTCCAAATGAGAAGGCCGAGGACAATTTTCCATGGAAATTTTAGTAATCTACTTTTGTATGGATAAATTCTCCAGTTCCAAATGGTTTTGGTGATATCCCCTGTTTCTTTGCTACTTATTTGACATCTAAAATCTTTTTTCTCCAAGATTTTATTAGCTAGGTAGAATGTGTTCATAAGATGTTGCATTGTCTCTTCTTGCTGATTGCAATTAGGACATATTGAGGGTCCGTGGAAGTTTTCTTCCTTAGGTTATCCCAAGTGAGTATCCTTTTTGGACATACCAACAAGAGAAAAGTAGAGATATTGGGACAAATACTAGGAGACCAGATTTTGTCCCAAATGGGATATTTCAAGTCCTGAGTTTGAGTCATGAGGTTGTATGCCTCCTTAGTAGTGAAAATTCCCCATGGGTATATCCCCATCTTAGTATATCCTTATTGTCTGAGAATCATATTTTCCTGTTAACGAATCTTGTGTTAATCTCATTATGGAGTTGCTCTGTGCCTTGTTTTATAATTTGTTTTGCAGATATCTATTGTCAGTATCCCTGATTAATAACTGGGGTCTAGTGTTGATTTACTTTTTCCTGCTGTTGTGTTGCCCAATGAACTGAATGTGGAGGATTGTACATCTTGCTGAGCCGCGGTTTTTGTTGCCAAGATTCAACCTAGAAGTAGGCATTGCTACCATCTCTTACTTCCCAAAAACTATGCTATTGTATTGGGGAGCTCTGTTGTCTAGCTGCATTCCAGATCAATGAGCCCTTTTCACTGGTTATAAGCTTGATTAAATATTTTGGCAGTTTGTTATTTGCATATTTGGCAGTCCAAAGAGTGGCCCATGGTGTGTTTGGAGCTGAGAGCCATTTCCACAATATCTTTGCTCCCATAACTGCATTGTTGTGGTGAGGATCTCGGAGTCCCACTCCTCCATCTATTTTGGGAAGGAAAACTATGTTTCGTTTGACCAATGCCCATTTTCTATTTTGGTCTGTTGGTCCCCATAGAAAGTTTCTATGCAGATTTTTTATTCTCTTAAGTACCCATTTTGGGGTGGCCAAAACTGAGAAAAGATATAGAGGCATCGATTGTAAAACAGATTTAACCATCACCAACCTACTAGCCATATTAAGGGCTCGAAAGGTCCAAGAGGCTAGACGAGCTTCAAGCTTTTCAAGGAGTAAAAGCCAAGAGGCATGTTTGAGTGCTGAATTAGTCAAAGGGGCTTCAAAATATTTGGAGGGAAGAGAGGCTTTAGAGAGTCCTAGAATGCGAATTATGGAGGATTGAGTGATGGGGGGAGTGTGAAAAAAGAAGATTTGGGATTTTGACGTGTTGATGGTAGCTCCTGAGGCTTCCGAAAAATCATCAAGAATGGCTTTAAACTTTAATGCTTCCTGAACATATGGATGCCCAAACAATATGTTGTCATCCACAAATTGTTGATGCGTGATGGCTAGGGAATTATGAAGAGAAATGCCTCTAAGCTGCTGAGTTTGAAGGCTAATCTTTATTGCTCATCCTAATCCTTCAGCCATTAGCACAAAATGAAAGGGAGAGAGGGGATCTCCCTGGCGAATACCTCTGGATGGATGGAAAGGGTAAGAGGGGATACCATTCACCAAAATGGAGAAGAAAGTAGAAGAGACAAGATTCATAAGCCATCTAACCCAGGGAGATGAAAAACTTTTGGATGTAAACCTAGCTTAAATTGTCAAATGCTTTAGAGAGATCAATCTTGAGAAGCATACCTACTTTTTTGTTATGCTTTAAAGAATGAATGATCTCATGGGTGAGAATAATGTTGTCTATGATATGCCTGACCTCAACATAACTTGACTGTTCTGGCGAAATTAGCAATGGAAGCATTGTTTTCAAATGGGAAGCAATGACTTTGGGGATGATTTTATAGATAACATTCCACAGCACTATTGGCCTGAACTTATCCAGTGATGTTGGCTTGTCTTCTTTAGGGATGAGAGTAATAAAAGTGGCATTTAGAGAAGGAAGCAACCAATGGAGAGTTCTTGATTCTTCCACAACCTTCCATATGTCCATTTGAATGAGTTCCCAAAAGTTATGAAAGAAATTAGAGGTAAAAACATCTAGGCCCGCAGCTTCCCCTCTTTGAGCTGTTTCATTATCGATTCAACTTCTTGTAGAGTTACTGGATGAAGGAGTAGTTGATTATGTTCATTTGTTATGATTTTTTGGATATGCTGGAGAATCCTCTCTATAGCTGGCTATCTATTGATATGTGGTTCCTGATGAACTTGTTTGAAATGTCGGAGGAGCTCTCATTCAATATCCTTGTGTGCTTCCAATTTTTCTCCATGCAGATTCTGTATTTGAATGATGTTGTTGTGTGTTCTTCTCTCCATGGTGGTGCGGTGAAAGAATTTCGTATTTCATTCTCCCTCTTTTAGCCATATTATTATAGATTTCTACCTCCAAAGAATCTCCTCTTGCTTTGTTCTTTCGTCCAATTATTTTTGAAGGCTTTGTTCCTTTTCTGCCAGTGCTCCTGTCCTTCATTTATTATTTTTGTTGAAGTTCCATCATTGTGTGGGCCAGAGCTTTTTGGGCTTGAAATATATTCCCAAATGTCATTTGATTCCATTTCTTGATAAGCATTTTGAGATTTTTGAGCCGTTGTTGAAGTTGATACATTTGCGATCCTGCAGAAGGGATGAAGCTTTTCCATATTGAGTGGACCAGGTTGTTAAATTCTGGGTGAGTGTGCCAAAAAGCTTCATACCGGAAGGGTATTCTTGTGGAGTTGCCAGGCTTTTGCCATTGTAGAGATATGGGCTAGTGATCTGACCCAGAAAGAGGTAGGATTGAGGTAGAGAAGTCTCCTCCTAAATGGATGTCATTGTCAGATAGCAAAAGTCTTTCCAATCGTGAGGTAATTTGCTATGAGCCTGATCTTTTATTGTTCCAGGTGTGCATGCCATTATTAAAGGGCATATCAATGAGCCAATTGTTTTGTATGTACTCTTTAAAGTGATTACTTTCCATGTCTAGTTTGACTCGGCCGCCATTCTTCTCCTCAAGCTTAGTAATCATATTAAATTCACCTCCTATAATCCAAAGAGGATGGACTCTGGTGGAATTGAGAGCAGCTAAAGTGTTTAGTAATGCCAATTTATTTGCAGGTTCCTAAGGAAAATATACATTTGAGAGATGCCCATGCACATTGGTCCCTATAATACGTAAAGTGGCTTGAATAATATTATGAGTGGTATGGAAATCAGTGAGCAAAATAGCCTGTGTGTTCCATGCTATTGCCAGTCCCCCTGAAGCCCCCAAGGCATCAACTGCTATTGAATGGCTCCTTGGCCAGGATTTTGAGAGAATGGTACAAAGTGTACTTTTGCTACATTTTGTTTCTTGCATGAAGAAAATCTGCGGGTTCTCTTGTTGTATCATGCTTTTTGATCACTCTATACTTCACAAGGCTGTTTAACCCTCTTAAAGTCCATGAAATGAGATTCACAATTCAATATTGGGTTTCGGCCGGTAGTACTTTGTTAACTTGGAATATCTTCCTGATTCCACCAAAATTTCCCCTGCGATGATGGTTTTTTGCATATCTGTATTTATTCCTCGTTTCTTATTATATTTGAGAAGGTTTTTTCCATCCCATTGACTCCCTGGTTGTATCCCTAATGTTCACTGCTGATGTGCTCTTGAAAGGATAACCTCCAAATTCTCTAACTATCTATCTGGGATTTTTTCAAATTCTTTCTTCCTACATGCTTGCTCAAGGCTAAATATATCTAGATCCCCAATGTCAATACTCTTTGGTTCCTCTTCCATATGTTTGGGTTCACTATTTTCCGGTGCTAAGTCATTTGTGTGGATTGATTCTTGGATTAAGTTTTCAATTTCCATTCCATTCGATCGCCATTTGGTTTCCTTGTTGGGACTTCATATTGGGCTTTCCATGTCTATGGGTGATTTCATGCTTTTCCTGATGACTGAGGTGTGGATTATCAAAGGAGACTTGGGTATATCTTTAGCTTGGATAGGGGATTCAAAGTCATCCAAGGTTGGATGAGTGAGGATATCAAAGTTGTTTCTAGTTGATGGATTAGATGTATTGGCTATGGGATTTCTGAGGCTTGAGGTGGGTTTTTTGTGGTGCTTTTTTCGAGAATCTATTTTGGTGAACCCTTCCAAGTCCGGTTTTTCTAAGGAGTTATTGGCTTTGGTGGTAGCATTGAGGGGGCAATCACGGAAAAGATGTCCATGGGCATGACATTTCCTACATCTGAATGGAACATGTTCATAATCTATGGGCTGAATCCATTCAAAATCATCATGGTAAAGACTTACTAAATCTAGAAGTGCTTTGTTTAGATGCATGTAGACACAAATGTGAGCATAGGAGGTATACCTTCTGAGTTTAGTTTCTTCTGCTACCTTTATGAGATAGCCTAGTCCATTTCCAATGTCTTGTATCAATTATTCATCCCAGTACTCCAAAGGTAGGGAATACCATCAAATTCAGACCCGTTCCCAGCTGAAATCTTCTTTATCTGGATTGAATCTTTCGATCCAGTCTCTTAGATACAGGCTCGTTGAGTTGAACAAATAGGGGTTGCCATCAAGAATTTTATTACAATCTTCTAAGTAGTTGAAAATAGATGTAAAGAAACCTTTGGGACCAAGCTGTAGGGTGACATGTCCTTTAGGTTTCCATTTGGCCGCAATCCATCCTTGCAGGGCTTTCTCCATCGGCTAGAAGCCAATGAATTTCCCTATAAGAGCGTGGTCCTTCATAAATTGAATCTTTTCATTGATCCAATGCCCCAGTAGTTCTATCCTGCGTTGTGCTGCTACAATAGGTTTTTATGTAGTAGAAGGCGCTTTGGGGGTTTCGCTAATCGAAGTAGGATCCCCTTGCTGTTGATTCTAAGGCATTGCCTTCATATCCGGTGAAGCTTTTTTTTCCTTTTGCACTGCTGGGTCATTCTATGCTTTTGTATTGTCAGTCTGCATCTTTTTTGGAGCCCTATCATCTTCATTGGGAGTGCGAATCTCATTTCTTCCAATGGGGGGAGGTGCAGAGTCCCCCCCAGAAGGGGATCTATTCCATTGTTCCTTATTGACAAGGTTCACTGTCGCCAGAGAGGCTGATTTGTTACAATATGGTGATGTACAGAGAAATTCAGAGGTGGCAGAGTTTGCCAGAAATCCTAGGTGGCCATGATTCGTTGGATGTTGGAGTCATTCATTTCATATCGAATTTTAGCATGTGAAAAAAAAATGTAGGTGTATGAGTATTAACCTATCTATAAAAAGGTAATTGAGGGAATAATATGCCTCTCTTCATCAGTAAATCTAATAAATATGATATGTCTATGAAATGTAATCAAAAAATATATTGACCCAACAAGATTTCCAAATTCATCAGTTGAAAATTCTTAATCCCAATTATAAGGCAATTCTTCAATCATGCGAATTGCCTAATGAATGTTGTGGCAAGAAAAACTACTATTACCAATTCAGAAGCATATTATTCTTCAAAACGTGTGAAGTAAAACAATGGACCTACCAAAATTAGGCAAAAAGATTTGTTTGCTACAGTCACTAAAGCATAAGGCCGCACCCCTGAATACATGCAATTCTGATGAACTTATTATTCTCATTTGCACAAGTAATTAAATCCTACATAATTTGTCACTATAAAATTGTTTCGAACAACACCCTTTTTTAAAGATAGCTTTATATGATAAAAGTAACATTGTCTTGCTGATCTATTCACATTTCAACAAATTTAGTAAAATTCATTTTGACATTTATACAAAAACTTGTAGACATAGGAAGCTACATCCATTGCATAATCTATTCATAAATTTCTAGTACGTAAAATCTATAGTCAATGAGACATTTACTCTTAAGAATTTATGTGCATAAAAGCTACAACCATTGAGGCCTTTTGATAAGCAGTTTGCAGGCATACAATATACAACCATTAAGGCATTTTGTCAAGCACTTGGTGACAATCATCTCTTAAGACAATTTGCTAATGATTAGAAACATGAAGATAAGATTTTTAATCAACCTATTTAACAAATAAAATTCATAAATTAAAACTTCAAATAATGGCATATTAAAACATAAACTAAATCATCTTAATCCTTCACTTAAAACTCGACAACACACACATATAGTTGGCAGCAATAATATTCAAAATCACCCAGATTTATGATCTGGGTTCCAAGAAGTGTTGTTTTGGAATCAAATTGGGGGTTACATGGCCTTTCGGCATGGATACCCCCTGATGTTGAGCAGAAGCACAACATAAGTTGCCAAAGATGCAATTTCTTAAAACAACGACAACAAAAATTCCTACTATTTGATTTATCACTTTTGCTAAACACTTAGTGTGCAAACTTCATCTACAACTATACATGGATAAAAAGAAAACCAAAATTTATGATAATATGGTATTTTCATTAACTCATGGAAACCTATAATGGACAAAAAGTCATTATAAAAGGAACTTAAAAATTTGGCAACACATTCTTCTTTTAATCCCCCTGCATGTAAATTCTCAACTACAACTGCCATTCATTATTGGTTAGCTCAGAACTAACTCTGTAAATATCTCATAATATTCACAAGTATCAATTTCCATCGAATTGAAATTTCTACATCACTTTTAAATTAATAATAAACTAAACTTTCAAGAATGCTTATGAACATACTTGGCAGTGTATTTATACAATTCCAAAAATATGGGAATATGCTCCAGCTCCAATGAGAGTATTATACAGCTCCAATATCCTTACCAACTCATTGTGAACCATTTGGTTTTCCTCCCAACCATATCCAACAAGAACTTCTTGCCCTAGAACTCCCGAGTTGGAGAAGCTCACAAGTAGTACCAACATATAGTAGTAGATAGATATACAAGTCAAGTCGAGGAAGATAAGTTTCAATTTCTCCCAATACCACTCATGGTCAACTCCACCTTGTAGAGCTAATTTTTAATTTATTTTAGGTATTTCAATTTCATTTAGAAAGCAATTGGCTACTCTCTAAGTGTCTCCCTTTCATCATTTTTTTTTTTAATCTCTCCAACTCTTGGTATCACAATGCACCTCCTTTTCCCCCAAGTGAGAAGACATGAGACATATATATAGGAGGAGCAACCAAATTTTTTCATAAAGGAGGAGTAATAATGCTTGCCTTGTATTCTATTTAGAGGAGTGTAACTCATGCCATTAAGCGGATTTATGCATTCCTTAGTTAAGGGGAGTGTAACATATGCATTAAGAGAGCGTAAGAGGAATATTGTATGGCATGTCTTTAATGAGTGTAAGAGGAATATGTAATTATTTGAGGAGTGTGTAAAAGTGAGAGCAATGTATTATTAAAATAGAGAGAGAGTGTTACGTAGATCCATGAGAATCATCAAGGAGAGAGGTTTGAAGTGATTGAGGAGATGAAGGTGACTTATAATTCCCTTTTAATAATAATATCATAGTCACATAAAATATAATAATAATATTAATAATATTGAGGATTAAGTTGATATTGAACTATTACGATTGATTAATGATAAGTTAAGTGATTTTCCATCAACTACGCTTGATTGCCAATTTATGGAAGGTGATTTACTATTTTTGGAAAGTCATGTTTGAGACACTAGACATGCCTTCCTATTTTTAGAAAGTCACTCTAAGATTGTTAGAAAAGGGGTTTTATTAAGGAAATTCATTGTTATGAAACTAGCTCACAAAAAGAGAGAAAAGATAGATCAATGACTTCAAAATCAGCCTCTTCGAAGGGGCAAGCTCCTTTACATTACACAAATGAAAAATTCTTGGATGATACAAATGACAGGACATCCTTTCTATATATAGGAGTCCAAGGGGTCCCAATACAGTCAGAGGCTACATAAAAATAATATTGTAGGGGTAGAACAATAACAATAGTGGGCTTCTATGGGGCATAATAATAACAACATGGGGACTATATGGGCACGATAATACAATAAAGGGGTTGCAATAATAACAATAAGGGGTTACACATGTCATTTAGGAACCTAACATGCCCCTCTACTTCAAAAAGTGTTGTCCTCAATGCTTGAGTAGTTTTGGATGCTTCTTTACAAAATTCTCATCCTCCCATATGGAATCTTCAGTAAGTAAGTTCTTCCACTTGATGAGATACTCTAAAATCGATTGATCTCGTAGTTGTCAATTTCTTGTTTTTTTGACCACTTCTGTTCCAATACAATTTTTCCTTCTTTTTCAAGTTCTAGAAATATTTTTGAACTCGGATATTCTCAACTATAACCTTCTTTAAGCATGAAACATGGAAAACTGGGTGCACTCAGGAAGATGTAGGAAGCTCCATTTTTTATGCCATAGTACTAATCTTTTGTAACACCTTGTATGGACCACAATACTTTGCTAGTAATTTATTATCCTTTTTAGCTTGCTTGAGGGATATTTGTTTCTATGGTTTTAGTCATAGAAATATCCAGTCACCTACATCAAAACTTCTTTCGTGCAATGTTGATTAACCTGTTGTTTCATTCTATTTTGTGCCAAAGTGAGGTTATCCTTTAAGAGTTTGAGAACTTCTTGTTGATTCTCGATGTGATCTTCCACTGCTTGAACCTTAGAATTTGTTTTAAACATTATTTGATGGATGGTAGCTGATATCCATAAAGTGCCATAAATGGGGTCATTTTTGCTGCAGTATAGAAGGAAGTGTTATACCACCATTCTTCCAGAGGGAACCACTTGACCCATTGTGTCTATTTATCATATGCAAAGCAACGAAGATATCCCTCCAAACATTTGTTCACTATCTCAATTTTCCCATCATATTGAGGATGATAAGATGAGCTATGTGTTGGAAATAATACTAAGAGGGGGGTGAATTAGTATTATCAGATCAATAATTTTATTTCTCAAATAGATTTATATACGCTACTTCAGTAAAGTGAACTAGCATGTACACGCAACTGTGATTAGATAAACCAGCATATATCTAGAGAACTTATGATTTAGACAACTTATCATGTATTGATCTTAAACCAATTCATCAGTAACTTATTAGACAGTGCAGTAAAATTAGAATAAAGCATCACACATAAGAAACACACATGAACACAAAAATTTAAGGTGGAAACCCAATGTGGGTGAAAACCACCTATTTCTGTCATCTCTGTCATATTTTAATAATAAGAAAATCTATTTACAATCTTGTACTGGTGCAAAATCATACCAGTACTCAGGCACCCACCTGTAGAAGGCTACAACCTTCTCTCTTTTTCTAGCTTCTACTAGAAGGGAGATTCAACCCCCTAGCTCTTGTACAAGCCAATTTGTTTTGTAGTACATAGGCGGTGACCTACAGAAGGCTACGACCTTCTTTCTTCCTCTAGGGACCATGTTTCATGAATTTTCAGACTAGATACCCCTGGATCACAACATCAAAATATGAAGGCCACGTTTCATCCAATTTTCATTCTGGACCCATACAAAAATTTTAAACTTAAACTGCATCAACCAACATTCAGTTAATCTGAAAAATCAGATCACTTACACCAGAAAACTGTGTTGAACCCAGAAACCTACATCATCATTCAGAACCAGCTGTAACCTCAAAAACCATGAATTAGAGTGTATACACTACTTGGCTGAACCCAAACTCTGTGTATATGCTACTTCCATTAATGAAACCTCGGTATACCTTCAAAACTATTACAAACATAAAATTTTAAATCAAATCTGTACCAACTAGCAATATACTGAATATCTACTGTTAAGTTACAGAGATTTACACAGGCAATGACAGAGATAACTTCTTCTCACTTATACAATCAATCAATCAAATACTAGCCTCCTTATGCATTCAGTTTCACATTCAAATCTAAGAAGACTTCATTGACATAAAACAGTAAAACAACAAAATTTGATCACATAGATCAGTTAGGTCTGGAAAAAAAAAAAATTCTTTTGTACATGATATTTTTAAGGGTATAACCTATGTGTACACATGATTTTGAAGAGACGAACCAACGTACATATCTGGATATATCAACTCATAACTTTGTTGTACTTCTAAACATCAAACAAACATGGATCATGACATTTAAAGAATAAAATAGGTGTACACAGTCAGATCTAACCGAACCAATATCAAATCATCCAATAATAAGTCACTTCAGGTCTCATGATACTGATCCAACATTGAATTCAAGGTGCACAAATTATTTTAGATAAAATCACAAACATAGCCCCTGCAACATAAAATATACTTCAGATAGAGGTATTCCTTAGAAACCCATACACTTGCACCCATGGCCTTATGATCTTCTCCTCCTTGTATAGCTTTAGGCCCTTTATCAATACCTTGGACCAAAACCACTTAGGACCAATACCTTGGATCAAATACCTAGGGTCAATACCACAGACCAAATACCTCAGACCAAATACCAAGGGTCAATACCTCAGACCAAAACCTAAGTTTTCCAATCATGTACACGCTTTTCTTTCTGTGGGAGTGCGTGTATATGCATACGCTCTTTTTGTTATGTGGAACATCATGTATATGTTGTTTTGACTAAGTGGACCAATGTGTATGAGCTTTTCCCTTTACCTTTTGTATTCTCATCAGTGGACCTTAATTCCATCTTCCTGTTCTTCTGTACCATTACCCTGTAACCTCTGAATATACCTATTGTATTGTGAGTTTCCTTTTACCAAAACTGAATTGACCTATGAGTGAGTTGCCATCAAGGACAACACTTGTATCATAATTCCAACAATCTCCCCATTTGGACTTGATGGCAACCATGATGGTGTTGATTTCTGCAAGCTGTAGAAATTGTTAGAGATCACAAGAAACACCAAAATTCTCTCCCCTTTTGATATCAATGGCAAAGGGAAAACCAGGATACTCTTAATATTTGAATAGTTGAATCTGATCATGCTCCCCCTAGGCACATGCTAAATTCTCTGATTAAAGTCCCTCTTTTTGCATGTTCTGATATCATTATACATGCTGTGATGCACTAACCATCCATGCTCCCCCTGAGCACATGCAGAGTCCGCAAAAATATTTTTCAAAAGAATAACATGACTCTATAACTCAACCATGTGAGTTTGACCTTCGTATCACCAATGACTCATACATACATCAATCTCCAAATCAAGTGACAATATACCAAATGTTTATACATGATAGAAATACAATAAATATTACATCATCCATTCCATGCAAAGTTGGGATACAGATTACATCATTTGTCCAATAGGACTCAACCAAATGTATGAGAAGTCATATCACACCCTAAAATTTTACATGACTTAAGCAACAAATGGTATAAATATCTGAAGCCATAGTTGGAATGAGCAACCATAATGCGAAGAATGCAGAATGCGTGTGAAGGCTAATGTTCCCTTTGACCTGTGCTATCTGTGCATTGTTAACAAGTCATTAATCAAGGCATATTTGTTAGTCAGATAAAAATTAATGAACAAAACATATCGTTAGACTGTAATCATCAACATTATACAAAGCACCCCTATCAGAGTCTGACCCACTGTTTTTTCCTATCAGAATAACATATAAGCTTCTTCAGCCATAGAAACATGCGTGTATACACAACTATACTTCATGAAACCTACGTATAATAACCTTCCTCTAGAAAATTGGATTTAACAGTAGGATGACGTAGAAAATACTTCCAACTTTTGTTTTAGATATCCAAATGTTTCTATGGGTGGTGGTTTAGTGAATATATCAGCAACCTATTCTTTGGAGGGGACATACTCCAATTTGATGTTTTGTTCAAACACTTATTCTTGTAGAACATGGTACTTGATGGGTATGTGCTTGGTCTTGGAGTGCATGACTAGATTCTTTGAAATACTGATGGCACTTGTATTATCACATAGAATGGAGATGGGTGGAGTACTTGTGATCTGAATGTCTTGTAAAGTTTATATCATCCAAAGTAGTTGTGTGCAGCAAGATGTAGCAACCACATATTCTGCTTTAGATGTAGATAAAGCAATTGAACTTTGTTTCGACCTGGACCAAGACACTAACCTGGAACCCATATAGAATGCACCACCAACCAAGACACTAACCTGGAACCCATATAGAATGCACCACCACTAGTTCTTTTTCTATCATCAACACTTCCTGTCCAATCTACATCCATATATGCATGAGGAGTAACATCTCCATCTCTAGAATATCATAGTCCAAAGTCCTGAGTTCCTTGAATATATTTGAAAATTCTTTTGACTGCCTAAAGGTGTGATTCCTTTGGATTTTTTTTAAATTTTCCAACTATTCCTACTGCATGCATGATGTCAGGTCGGGTACCTGTTAGATAAAGTAGACTGTCAATCATGGATCTATAAGTTGGTTGATTTACTACTTCTGATTCTTCATTTGAGCTGAGACTACATCCTGCCACCATTGGAGTACATACAGGTTTAGAATCTTCCATTCCATACTTTTTCAAGATATACTTGAGATATTTAGTTTGTGCAAGAAAAATACCATCTTTAGTTTGTTGAACTTGTAGACCAAGAAAGTAGGTAAGTTCACCAAGCAAGGACATTTCAAATTCTTGCTGCATTACTAAAGAAAAATTCTGACTCATGGATTCTCCATTGCTACCAAAAATGATATCAACAACATACAGAATAATAATTAGCAATTTATCATTTTCAATCTTTGTATATAAATTGCTATTTACATAACCTTTTGTAAAACCTTGTAGGTGTAGATATTTGTCAAGGCGGTAATACCAAGCCCTTGGAGACTGTTTCTGACCATGGAGGGTCTTTTTGAGTATGCATACAAGTTTTGCATCATTTCCAAGAATGAATCCTTTTGGCTATTCAATATAAACTTCTTCTTCTAAATCTCCATTAAGGAAGGTTGATTTTACATCCATTTGGTATACTTTGAATTTCCGAAACTTGGAAAGAGTAAGAAACATTCTCATGGCCTCAAGTCTAGCAACAGGTACAAAAGTTTCTTCAAAATCTATACCTTCTTGTTGAGCATACCCTTTACAAACAAGTCTGGCCTTGTTTCTAATGGCTTCTCCATTTTCATTCATCTTGTTCTTGAATATCCATTTAGTTCCTATAATATTTTTTATCATGAGGTCTAGGAACTAATTCCCTAGTGTCATCTTTTTCAATTTTCTCAAGTTCTTCATCCATGACCTTGACCCAACATTCAACTTTGCATGGTTCATTTACATTTTGAGGTTCAGTGGAGGATAGTAATGCTATATAGATTGAGTTCCATGTAACAGTTCTTCTTGTCTGTACACTAGCCTCCGTTTCTCCTAAACTTTGAGTTTCTGGATGATTTTTCTGAACATGCCTGGATGGAGTCTTTCCTTCTACAATTATATCTTATTATAGTGTTTCATTGGTTTCTTATTCAATATAATTTTGATTTGATGTGGGAAAGTAATCCCCATATTCCTCATTGTCATAATCTTCTATTTATTTTATCTATTTTGGATTTCTGCATGCTTCATCAACTACAACATCAATTCTTTCAACAATTTTCCCAAGTATTTTATTATAACATTTATATCCTTTACTTCTAGAAGAATAACCAAGAATAATCCCCTCATTTGCTCTAGGTTCAAACTTACCAAGTTTTTCATTAGTCCTTTTGATAAAACATTTGCTTCCAAAAACTTTAAAGTATTTTATAGTAGGAGTCTTACCATACCAAAGTTCATGTGGAGTTTGAGTGTTATTTACTCGAACATTTTCTTTGTTGGCAATAGTCATGGCAACAAATGCAACTTCACCCCAGAAGGTTACATGAGTTATAGATTCATATAGCATAGCTCGAGCCATTTGTTGAACTGTTCTATTCATCCTTTCTACCACACCATTTTGCTAAGGAGTTCTTGCTATGGAGAATTGCCTTTTTATTCCATGTTTCCCACAAAAGTCAAAGAATTCATCTAATATAAATTCCCCTCCTCGATCAAATCTAAGGCATTTGATTTTTCGATCTGATTCATTCTCAACCAAAGAATTAAAGGCTTGGAACTTTTCAAATGCTGCATCTTTATGTTTTATAAGACCTATCCAACACATTCTCGAAAAATCATCAATGAACAAAATAAAGTATTCTTCTCCACGAGGTGACCTTTTCCTTGTTGGTCGACATAAATCAATATGGATAAGTTCAAGAGGCTTACTAGATAACCCTTCTTTTTCCATTAAGTGAAATCTGGTTTGCTTACGAATTTGACATTGTTTGCATATTATATTTTCTGGGATGCTGATATCTCGAAGATCACGAATAGCCTTGAGTCTGCATGCTTTTCTTATTTGAGAAAAGCTTAGATGTCCCAATCTTCTGTGCCACAACTGGTTTTCATCTCCTCTGTGCACTATTGTTTTCCTTCTTTTAGTATGTAGAATTTGTTTGGAGTTCTTGTACCTTTGATCATGGTCTCTCCTGTATCAAGCTCACGAACAACACATCCATTTGATCGAAACACCACTTCATTTCCTTTATCACACATTTGACTGACACTCAACATGTTATGCTATAAACCATCTACATACATAACATTTCCAGCTTTAACAATTTCTTTCAAGAAAGCAGAATCTTTACCTTTTATGATAGCTGGAGTTTCATTTCCAAATGAGACATTATTTTCCTTTTCTAAATCATTATATGAGTGAGGCTTCTCTTTGTCACCTGTCATATGTTTGGAGCATCCACTGTCGATGTACCACTGATTTTCTTGTCCTTCTATATACAAGGCTATACCACATCTTACTGTTTGAGATTCTTTCCTTCGCGATATCTTGGGATTTAATGGCATTTTCGCCTTTTGAGGTGTTTGCCTAAGTTTTCTCTTGCATTCAAATTCTTCATGACCAAAGTTGTTACAAATTGAGCATTCTATTTCATTTTCAAGAGGAGAAAAGTTATTATAGGAACTTCTCTTGATCCCTATTACATTCCTTTGATTTTGTGCTTCTCTAGTCATGATAGTTTTGTAAGCAACACATTGAGCAGCTTTGTGCCCAAAATTATGACATGAAAAACATTTCCCATTAAAGAAGTTTATGTGACTATCAAATATATTTACCTGTTGATTGTAGTTTCTATTGGTATTCATATTTGGAGCAAATTGAGTATGATTTTCTTGAGGTTGGTTGTGGCTTATATTGATATTCATCCTTGGAGAAAATTGAGTATGATTTACCTGGTGATCAGCTTTATGCCTTTGCTGACGATTGTCATACTCTTCACTGGTATTTACTGCATCAAGATAGCTTTTGGTGGAGGTTGATGGCTTCTGTGATTGAGATGTTTCTTCAGTATATCCAAGACCTATCTTTATCAGAGGAGAATGCTGAACTCTGATAATTTCATTTAAAGTTTCTGATCCTTTAGCAAATCTAAGATTGAGAGATTTTGTTTTCTCAAGATATTTTCTTAGACCCACAATTTCACATTCTAGTTTTTCATTCTGTTTTTCTTTTTCAACAAGTTGGTATTTCAACATATATATGATCATATTATTTTCTTCTAAAGAGGTTTTGAGTTTAGATATTTTTTCATGAAAATTTTCCTCTTCTAAAGCATCCCATAAATCATCAATGTCATAAGCCATGATAAGTCCATAATCATCACTATTAGATAAACCATCACTATCCTCTTCTAAACTATCCTAAAAATCATCGCTATCATAAGCCATGAGAAGTCTATAATCTTGACCAGTTTCATCTTCATCACTATTAGATAAACCATCACTATCTTCATGAGTATGGTAACTCCTTCTATTCACAACTTGTTTCCTATTCCCTTCTACATATTCCTTTCCTTTTTCATATTTATCTTTATGAGGACAACTGGCAGCATAATGACCGACTCTACCACAAGCAAAGCATTTGAAAGGTAGCTTAACTTTGAACCTTCCAAAACATTGTTGAAGCTTCTTGACAAAATTTACCTCATCTTCTTCTTCTGAAATGTGTCCTGATTCATTGTGTTCTTCCTTTTCCTTTCCTTTTGTTGAAGCTTTAAATATGGTTTCTCTCATATCTAATGGACTTCCTTTTCTCATCTCAAAAGAAGTTAGGATTCCGTGAAGCTGTGTCATAGTGATATTCTGCAAATCCTATTTTTCTTCTATGGAAGACACTTTCGATTCAAATTTAGCAAACAAGGATCTCAAAATTTTCTCAACTAAGGTAACTTCCTTTATTTCTTCACCCAGATTCTTCATATAATTAACAACAACATCTATATGTAAGAACTAACTAGCTATACTCTCACCACTATGCATCTTAAGAGTTTCATACTGAATTTAGAGAGTTTGAAGCTTAGCATGTTTTACCTGAGAGTCTCCTTCGTAGGTTTGAAATATTTTGTCCCAGATCTCTTTGGATGATTTGAACTGCATGACTTTAAAAAACTCTGATTGTGACAAACTTCCCAATAAAGT
The DNA here is from genome assembly GCA_000404065.3 of Pinus taeda. Taxonomy (NCBI): domain Eukaryota; kingdom Viridiplantae; phylum Streptophyta; class Pinopsida; order Pinales; family Pinaceae; genus Pinus; species Pinus taeda. The sequence goes on along the minus strand of APFE030463478.1, from coordinate 116,993 downwards.
ATTGATAGCTTTGGCATTGGTTTCATATTTCCTTTTACTTGCCTTGTCTGTAGGAATTGCTGTTGGAAATTTATATCCTCCTTCCAAAATTTCCCAGACATCTGTTCCAAGAGATTGTAGATAAGTTATGGTTCTTATTTTCTAATAAACAAAGTTTCTCCTATCGAGGATTAGCGGTTTGATGGATCCGATGCCTTCATGATTATTCATCTTGATGGATGTTCCTTCAAGCGATCAAGTTTCTTCTGAAGGACCTGCTCTGATACCAATTGTTGGAAATAATATTGAGAGGGGGGTGAATGAGTATTATCAAATCAATAATTTTATTTCTCAAACATATTTATATATGCTACTTTAGTGAATTGAACTAGCGTGTACACGCAACTATGATTAGAGGAACCAACGTATATCGAGAGAACATGTGATGTAGATAATTTATCATGTGTTGATCTTAAACCAGTACATCAGTAACTTATTAGAAAGTGTAGTAAAATAAGAATAAAGCATCAAACATAAGAAACACACATGAACACCAATATTTAAGGTGGAAACCCACTATGGGTGAAAACCACCTGCTGCTATCGTCTATGTCTTATTTTAATAATAAGAAAATCTATTTACAATCTTGTGTTGGTGCAGACTCATACCAGTACACAAGAACCCACCTATAGAAGTTTACAACCTTCTCTCATTTTCCATCTTCCACTGGAAGGGATTTGTAACCGCCTAGCTCTTGTACAAGCCAATTTGTTTACTAGTACATAGGTGATGACCTTCTTTCTTCCTCCAGGAACCACGTTTCATGAATTTTTAGATTGGATACTCCTGGATCACAACACCACAAGATGAAGGCTACGTTTCATCCAATTTTCATACTGGACCCAACAAAAACTCTTAAACTTAAATTGCATCAACCAACATTTAGTTAATCTGAACAATCAGATCACTGACACTAGAACACTGTGCTGAATGCAGAAACTTGCATCATCATTCAAAACTAGCTGTAACCTCAAAAACCATGCATCAGAGTGTATATGCTACTTGGCTAAACCTAAACTGCATGTACATGCTAGTTCTATTAATCAAACCTGCATATACCTTCAAAAATACTACAAACATAAAATTTTGAGTCAAGTCTGTACCTAACAAAAATATACTAAATATCTACTGTCAACTTACAGAGCTTTACACAGGCAGCGACAGAGATCACTTCTTCTCACTTATACAATCAATCAATCAAATACCAGCCTCCCTATGAATTCAATTTTACATTCAAATCTAAGAAGACTTCATTGAGAGACAACAGTAAAACAACAAAATTTGATCAGATAGATCAGTTAGATTTGAAAAAGAAGCTTTTCTTTTATACATGCTATTTTGAAGGGTATAACCTACGTGTACACGTGCTTTTGAAGAGATGAACAAACATAAATATCTGTATATATCAACTCATAACTTTGATGTACTTCTAAACTTCAGAAAAAGCTAGATCATGAGATCTAAAGAATGAAATAGCTGCACACAGTCAAATCTAGCTGAACCAATATCATATCATCCAATAATAAGTCACTTCAATTCTCATGATCCTGATCCAACATTGAACTCAAGGTGCACAAATTATTTTAGTTGAAATCACAAACATAGCCCTTGCAACATAAAATATAATTTAGATATAAGTATTCCTTAGAAACCCATACACTTGCACCAATGGCCTTATGATCTTCTCCTCCTTATATGGCTTTAGGCCCTTTGTCAATGCCTTGGACCAAATACCTAGGGTCAATACCACAGACCAAATACCTCGGACCAAAATTGTCAGACCAAAACCTAGGTTTTTCAATCATGTGCGTTTCTCTTTCTGTGGGAGTCCGTGTATATGTATACGCTCTTTTTGTTATGTGGAACAACGTGTATAAGTTGTTTTGACTAAGTGGACTAGTGTGTATTAGCTTTTCCCTTTACCTTCTTTATTCTAATCACTAGACCTTAGTTCCATCTTCATGTTCTTCTATACCATTGTCCTGTAACCTTTGAATATACCTGTTGTACTATGAATTTCCTTTAACCAAAACTGAAATGACCTGTGAGTGAGTTGCCATCAAGGACAACAATTGTATCATAATGCCAACACTATGAGATAATTGAGTACCCAAATATTCCACCTCTTGTACTCCAAAGAAACATTTGGAGATTTTTGCATACAATTATTTCTCCTCTAATACTTTAAGAGCCCTGCCAACATGTTGAACATGATCCTTCCAAGACTTGTTGTAGATTAGTATATCATCAAAAAATAGTAACACAAATTTTCTAAGGAAGGGTTTGAAAATTGAATTCATCAAACCTTGAAATAGAGAAGGTGCATTGGTAAGGCAAAAAGGCATGACAGAAAATTAATAATGACCCTCATGAGTTCTAAATGTTTTTTTTGGAATGTCTTCAGTCTTCATTATGATTTGATGATATCTTGAACAAAGATCCAAATTGGTAAAGTAAATTCCTCCATGTAATTCATCCAATAATTCATCAATGATAGGAATGAGAAATGTATGTTTAACAGTAAGCTTGTAAGTTGTTGACCTCCCTATAATCTAGACATATGTGCCATGATCCATCCTTCTTTTGTACCAATACCACTGGAGTAGAGAAGGAACTTTTACTAGGTTAAATTATACCAACCTCTAGCATTTCTGCAACCATACGTTCAATTTCACTCTTTTGGGCATATGGATATCTGTAAGGCCTGATGTTTGGGGGAACACTTCCTAGAATCAAATGAATGGCATGATCATGATCACAAATAGGTGGGAGGCCTTTGGGTGTCTCAAATACCTTGGAATGATTGTCCAAAACATTATGGAGATCTAGAAAAATAGATGATTTCGATGTCAGAACCTCTAGTGAACATAATTATGAAATTACGACCCGTTTTTCTTTCTTTAGAAGCTTTGTCACACTATTAGAGCTGATTATCTTTCCGAGTTTCCCTGTGATACCCCTTAATCAAACTTCCTTTCCTTCCCAAAATAATTGCAAGAAAAGTTCTTGAAAATTAAAATCTATCGTACCCAATAATTGTAGCCATTGGACTCCTAGTACAACATATGCACCAACCATTGGAATGGAAAGAATTGGACTATTCAAGACATATTCTCCCATGGATAGCTTGATATTATGTCACTTTCTAGAGAAATTTACAGTTCCTCCATTTGCAACCATTACTTGAAACTATGGTGCCGGATATAAGAAGAACTTCAATTCTTTGGCTATCTTACAATGAATAAAATTATGGGTACTACCCGAATCAATCAACACTATTACCTTTTTATTATTGATATGTCCTTCTATCTTGAGGGTTTGAGGAGTGGTAATTCCTGTCAATTCATTACAAGATATGGTTAGATTCATTTCTTCTTTCTTTGGAATTGGTTCATGGTTTATATCCTCTTCTTTTGAAATTTCTTATTCCTTTTCTTGCTTCTCTTCCCCATCTATGTAAATTAATTTATTCTCGGTAGACTTATGACCTTTAGTGTATTTTCTATCACAATTGTAACAAAGCCCTTTTTCTCTTTTTTCCTCCAATTGTTGTGGTGTCAACCTTGTAGGTGGTGAAATGCTAGGAGCAACAATACTTCCATCTTTATAGTTATGAGTGGTAGTCTTCCTTGTTGCCATAATTTTTCTTTTAATTTTTCTTGCCAACCTATATGCCTTCTCCAATGAATCAGGTTCCCAAAGGTGAAGCTCATGTTGGATGTTATCATTTAAACTCCTTATGAAGACTTCAATCCTATGCTTCTCTCGACTATCATTTACCCTTATATTCAATTTTTGGAAGTCCTCAATGTGCTCTGCCATTGAACCCTTTTGTTTGAGATTTATCAATTGGCTAAAGAAGGTGTTTCTCTTTGTATCC
>APFE030463478.1:0-110819 GCA_000404065.3 Pinus taeda | reverse complement strand
CATAATGTGCTATAATTTCCTCCATGAAAATTGACCAGGTGACAAGTTGTCTATGAGGCAAAATCCCTCTATACCATACAAACTGATTTGGTTCTAAATATAAAGATGCAATATGTACCTTTTGTGGTGGTTGCACATCAAGTAGATCAAAATATTTCTCCACTTGTAGTATCCAATTTACCATATCCTTGCCATCAATTTTCCTCATATCTATATTTGGAATATGGCAAGTCTTCAATCCAACATTAGAGTCTATGAAATCATGATTAAGATTTCCTTTATTCTCGTCATGAGTTTCCTCTACTACCTTTTTGGCATTAGGAAGCCTTTCTTGTAGTGACTTTGTCCCACCTTCCTTCAAACCTTCCATGTCCTTCTTCAAATATTCCATGTTTCCATTCAATTTTTCTTCTATACCATTTATGTTATTGATTGTATCTTCAATCACATTCTTCAAATAATCCCTCCAATTTTTCTTACTAGGTGTTTCTATCTTCTTGATTTGAGTCATTCTTTTTCCTTTCTAAGTCTCAACCTTCGTAGAAAACTAATTATAATGAAAATTCCATGATGACCTCTTTGTTATGGAATTCTGGAGCTTGCAAAACCCTAACTTCCTCAAATCATATCTCCGAAAATATAGCGAGACAAGATTTGAAATTCAGACCCAAAGTTTAGAACGCTTTTAGATCAAATGGGTTTTTGTTTTAGCTTCTGAAACTTCATAGAGAAAACGCTATAGCGAAAATCACACGATGACCTGTTTGGAGCAACAAAACCCTAGAATCCAAAGCACTGATACCAAATGTTATGAAACCAGCTCACAAAAAGATAGAAAAGATAAATCAATGACTTCAAATTCAACCTCTTCGAGGGGGAAACCTCCTTTAGATTTCACAAATGAAGAATCCTTGGATGATACAAATGAAAATACCTCTTTTCTATTTATAGGAGACTAAGGGGACCCAACACAATTAGAGCTTACATAACAATAATATTGTAGGGGCACAACAATAACAATAGTGGGCTTCTAGGGGCATACTAAAAACAACATGGGGACTATATCAGCACAATAATACAATTAGGGGGTTGAAATAATGAAAATAAGGGGACACACTAGTAGTATAGGGACCTAACATTCATCCATGAGCTTCCCATGAGTGGTATTTTTCTTCTGAAGAATAGATACTTTTCATCCCTATTGCATGTATCTTCATGCCTTAGTACATTGAGGACTCCACACCCTGATCTTCTCCAAGGATTTCAAGATTCCATACCTTTATATTTCAAATATTTAGGACTCAGCGTCCCAATCCTTTTATTATAAATCCAAGACTCCACATCTTTATCTTTCATGGATTTAGGACTCTGCTTCCTAATTTCCATGGCTTCTCATCTACTCCACCTCGAAACTCCACGCTTCACCTTAAGGTACTGATTGCGAGCTCATAACCATTTGATGGTTCATTGGTATGGTATTGTTCCAAGACCTGCATGCATCAAAATCTCATAGATCAAATGAATTTCATAATTAATTTATTCACATTTTACCAACGATTGTGCATGACTTCGACAATGTTTTTGGTTTTAGAGAAATTACTTCCACAAGCATTTATAATTTAAACATATTTGTTTGTACATGTGCCCCACCACATCTTTCTCAATACAAGACTAAGAATATATAAGCATATAAATCATGTATCATGAATTTCACTTGACTTCCATAATCATTTATAATTTGAGCATCCCAATTTACAAATAACCAGGCCCCTTGCCACATCCTACTTAGTACAAGATTAAGCATATATAATCATACAAATAATGTATCATCCATAAATCATAATTAACCATGTGTTCCACATAACCATGATCATCCATGGATCTATGTGTCTCAATCTTGGGTAATTATCCATGTCATCCACCTATGTATAGGATACCAAAAGAGAAAAACTTTATAAGATGCACTTAGCCAACATTAGTCTTATACACAAAACCATAGACATTATCATAAGAATACGTAAACCAGGTGACCCAAACTAGGCCTATAACATACACACATATACATTAGTATGAAATGCATAATCTTATATCATTTCATCAAAATGACCCTCTCCAAGTGTCATCAAAGTTATCTCATTGAGAAGGGACACTGAACATTGTTAGAGCACGTCGCAAGAAGATGAACTTATCTCTTGTTATTTCCAGGCATATGAAAATGCTTGTAAATGCTAGTAATAATTTTGTGTTGTTGATGATTAGAGCTAAAAATATTGCTAAATCTAAAGCTTTCATAAAATGTGATACAAAACTTAAGCATGAATTGGTTGAAGTTGTTAACACTTATGATAAGAAGTTTTAGGAACCTAAAGGGTCACCCCCTAAAAGAGGAATCCAACATGAGATTCACTTGTAGCACGATGCACCACTTCCAAATATTGGCATGTATAGAATGTCAGTTTTGGAGAATTGATAAATTAATAAGAAAAGTTAGGAGTTTTTTGACAAAGGAGTCATCAGGTCCAACACATCTCCTTGTGTGTCTCCTAATTTTTTTCTTCCAAAGAAAGATGGTACATGCCGCATGTGTGTGGATTTCCAAGATTTGAACAAGGTCATGGTAAAGAATCATTTTCCTCTTCCCTACATTAATTATTTTATATATATTAGTTAAAGGAATTTGTTTACTTTAATAATTTATATTTCAAAAGTGATTATCATCAGATAAAGATTGTTGAAGATGATATTTGGAAAACTGATTTAAAAAAGGTTTATTTGAATGGTTAGTTATGTCGTTTGGGATTTGCCATGCACCTGCAACATTCATGAGAGTTATGAATGATGTATTGCGACTATTTCTTGATGATTTTTTCATAGTATACTTAGATGATATTCTTATTTTCAGTTAGACTCATGAAGAGAATGTTAAGAATGGGAAACAAGTTTTAGATGTCTTGAAAAAAGAGAAGTTGTATTTGAATATTTCTAAGTGTGAATTTGGGAAAACTGCTTTGGCTTTTTTGGGCCATATTGTAGGAGTGGGTGAATTGAAGATTGATCCCTCAAAAGTTGATGTCATTGTTAATTGGCCTAAATCCAACAATGTAACATAAATTAGGAGCTTTTTGGGAGCATCCCAATATTGGAAAATTTTGTTTCTAAAATCTCACTCATTGCAACACCATTACATGTGTTGACAAGCGTGAAATAGGTATATTAGCGGGAAGGAAAGAAACAGAAAGGCTTCGACACTTTGAAACAGAAAATCAGTACAACGCTAGTTATATCACTTCCAAATCTTAAGTAGCCATTTGAGATTCAAATCAATGAAAGTGATTAAGCTATGGGAGCAGTTTTGATGGAACATGATAAGCCAATTTGTTATCATTTTCAAACCTTTACCTATGTAGTAATTAACTATCAAACTTATGATAAAGATTTGTATGCTTTGGTACAAAGCATGAAGAAATGGAAACATTATCTGATCAATAAAGAAATGATTATTTATACTGACCATCAACCTTTGTAATATTTACAATCACAAACCAAGCTACAACAAGCTAGACATTTTAGTTGGATGGGATTCCTACAACAATTTCCTTTGGTAAGCAGGTATAAGAAAGGTATATATATTAACAAATTTGCAGACATTCTATGAAGGCCTATTGTTAATGCATATGGTATTCTAAAGCATAACTCGATCATGCATGAAAGTTATATTGAATAGTATGCTAAAGATGAATATTTTAAAGATGTTTATGAAAATTTGAGTCAAGGAAATCATGTTGAAGAGTTGGATTATCATTTTCATAACAATTTTTTGTATCATCTTGGCAAGTTATTTTTTCCATAGGGTGAAAGAGCCAATGTCATAAGAGAATCCCACACTTCTCTTATTGTTGGTCACTTTGGTGTAGGCAAAATAATTTCTCAAATTCAAAGGTATTGTTATTGGCATCACATGAATGAAAATGTTTCAAAATATGCAAGAGGATGTCCCATGTTTGCTACTAGCAAGCCAAGAAATAGGAAATTGGGTTTCTATGCTCCACTTCCTATTCTTTCTTGTCTTTGGGAAAGTATTTCTATGGATTTTGTAGGGGGACTACCAATGCCTAGGAAATGTCATGATTATTTGTATGTTGTAATGGATCATTTAAGCAAAATGTGTGTGTTGATGCCATGTAAAAAATATGTTACAATTGAAAATACTGCAAAGATGTTCTTCCAAAATGTATGGGTTCATATTGGGTTACCCACTTCTATTATTTTTTGATAGAGATTCTCAATTTATCAGGAAGTTTTGGTCAAGTTTATGGGAAGTAATGGACACCAAGTTGAAGAAGAGTACCACATTTCATACACAAACAGAGAGCCATAAATAAGTAGTGAGTAGAAAATTAGTGCATCTCCTTTGAGGATATTGTTGTAAGAATCCTAAACTTTGGGATGAGCATTTGCATTACATGCAACATGCCTACAATCATGCCAATTATTCATATGCAGAAGTATCTCCATTTGACTATTGTTTAGATCATTTTCCAAAGTCTCCTTTGGATTTCATCTTTGGTAAAGATATTGCAGTAAATGGGTATAGTGATGTGGATAAAGCCAAGAATTTGATTAAACAAATTTAGCTAGTGCATCAAAGGGTACAAGAATAGCTAGAGAAAAGAAAATCCAAGTACAAATAAAGACATGAAAAGCATCGGGTTGATCGTGATTTCCATGTGGGAGATCAAGTTTGGTTGTAAATCAATAAAGGAACAACTATAAGGTGAAGGTAAAATTCTCAAGCCAATCAAATATGGTCTTTTCAAAATCTTGGAGAAGATTGGTAAAAATGCTTTCCAATTAGATTTCCCACCTTACATGCAAATTTATTATGTTGTGAATGTGGAAAACTTGAGATTGTATGACCCTCCAATGATTGATGATGATGAAGAGAATTTTTTAATTCCCTCTACATGTTATTTTTCTCATGAATATTTAATTGAGTCATAGGAAGACTCAATTCTTGACAGGAGGGTAAGGACTTCATGTAGAGGCAATGTGCAGTATCTTTGGGTGGGGCTCAAAGGAACCAATCCAAGAAAATCATGGTGGATTGAGACCGGGAAGGTAAGGGTGTTGTACCGTCACTTACTTGCCACATAAAAACAAACTTTTGGTTGTCCAAAAGCTTCAAGTGGGGAGGAATGATCCAGGGGATAAAAAATATTCTCAAAAATAAATATGATCAAAATCTCCCAAAACCAATGTTTGAATCACCTCAATATAACATTGTATGAGGAAGTTATCACATTCTGAATCTTTTGGAAAACAACTAAAAATTCAACTTGCACGGTTGACTAGGTAGCTCACTAGGTAGACCGTATGATGACATGGCACTAATGTCAATATGTGATTGTGTAGTATGGTTGTGAGAAGACCAATAAGGACAGGAAAGTGGTGATTTTTTATTTATTGTGGTGACTCAGGTTAGGCCAATTGTAGGCCACCACATGGACCAATCAATGGCTGATACATGGCCCTAGAGAAAGGTGCCATGTGGTTCTATTTTTGACACCGAAATTATCGTTATCGACTGACCAACCTTGGTGGGGTTTGACTAGCCCAGCCCTAGGTTATATGGAATAACATGTGTCCATGATGGAAATGGAGTCGAATGGGGTGAATGGCCCTAGCCTTGGGTCCTATGGTCACAACATAACCAACTATAGAACCAACTTGAGGGGCATGCACATGGCACCTTGGTTGCACCTAACCCATGGTTTTTCAACTATAATACAACCTGGAACAGGAAGCTGGTGGGTACGTGGTCTTTAGGCCGAGCCCCTGGTCACATTAATTGCCATATGATCGACTCAAGGGAGGAGGAATAACGGTGCGACCCTATTGGCACATTTAATCACTTAACAAATTGCACCTTTATAGATCGAATTCTCACTGAACCTGTGTGAATTTATCGCCTCACATATTTTCCAGACACAAAATTCATTCCCATTTTTTATAGAGGGTAAATTTTGTAGAAAAATTAGCACGAAAATGAAGGAAGCAGAACTTGGCCATTTTCCAGCCTTTTTGAGCCACAAATAACATATATAGGGGTTTGCGGGTGTTATGAACACAATGGCAGTGTTGTTTTGTAACTTGAGCATTCAATGTTGATTTAATTTCAAATTTGAGCATATAATATAAAGACTGACATTGGAAGCTGGACACAGAGACGTAGCTTAGGAGAGGGGAACTCTTTCATTAAATTTTTGTTTTGTGATGCTGCATGTTATATATTTTTCATTATTAAGTATGAAAAACTTAACTAAGTTTACTAATTTTATGTGCTTTCTCAATTTCGATCCATTTCCCACAAGACATAAACTAGCTTGAAATTTTTTACAAGAAACCTTCAATTTTTAATTTCAGATCATGGTTGTAGTTATTTATGGTGGTTATAAGCCAATATATATATAATCACTAGAGGAATCAACAACTTGTCTTATTTTTTACTCATTTGACACAAGATCAATTTCAATCAGTACCATTATAACCCCTAGGTTCCTATGTATAGCCATTTCATAGACACATGTATGTTAGTGGGATTTGAACCCTGAATCTCTTGGTATATAAAACTTCATTTTCATAGTGCTTTCCGATTGAGTTTCCACCTTGTGGTTGTTAAATGCTATTATATTATTTGCATGATGATGAGGCATTAATGACAATAATTATTTTCATGAACACCCTAGATGAGGAGACTTATGTACCATGATGTATTCAATCCTTCATGTGATGTCCCACATCCATGGGGATGGAATAATCTTCTAGAGGTGGTTAATTCATTTTTTAACCACTTTGCCCTTATTAGAAGTTAGTTATAGAAATTTTTTGGCCTTGGGCCCTTGCTTCACCATGTATTCACTAATTTTGAGGGGTTTTCACTACATTGGAGGAAAGCATACTTGGTCTAGCCATTTTATACCCACACATGTGGGAAATTGGTTAATTTTTGGACCATGTTTTAGGGATGATCAATGTTGTGATTGGGTAATTTATGCTATTTATCATATTTTTCTACATTATTTGACTTGGGAAACTCATATTTTATGATAGTTTGACAATCTCAACAAGCCCAACTTGTGGGTATGATGCCATTTAGGGTATACTCTACATAGACCAAGGTAGGGGTACATACCTAACTTGTCCAAATTTTCAAGGATCACATACACACTGTGGGTGAAAAATAGGGGAGATTCCTTATTTTCCATAAATCCCTCGATTCATGGAGCCCGCAATGCTCGATTCCCACAACAGGAGCTTACCCAATGGGGATGGTATATGCTCAATGTTCTCAATCAGCGAAGCCCCTCATTTGGAGGGGTCACATATATCAGTCTAAGCTACTCTCAAAAGATAAAGAACTTCCCTTTCAACAAATCCTTAGTGACATTGTCTGCAATTTTCTCATATGTCGATATGTGATTGAGTCTAATAGCTCCTCTCTCCACCATGTCTCGAATGTAATGATATCTAATCTCTATGTGCTTGGAATTATCATGAAATACAAGATTCTATACCAATCGTAGCACACTCTTGTTGTCAGAATATATCATTGTATTGTTCAGAACCTGCTCAAACAACTCTCAAAAGAGCTTCCTCAAGCGAACTGCTTCACAACTAGCCATGCTAGCAAAAATATACTCTACCTTAGTGGTACTCAAATCTGCGAACTTATACTTCCTTCTCGTCCAAGATATCATGGTATATCCAATGTTAAAGCAACATCCGAAAGTTCTCTTTATTTGAATAACATTTGTTACTGAGTCATAATCAATATATCCATCTAGTCAAACATCTCCAATAAAATATCTCAGACCAAGGGTGATTGTCCCATGCAAATATCTCAAAAAGTGTTTGGGAGCAACCTCGTGTGCATGGAGAGGCTTAGTAATGAGTTGAATCAACGTGTTCACTGCATAGCATATGTCTGGATGAGTGTTCACTAATAAAATCAAATCCCCATTCAACTCTTTATAATATGATGGATTTTCCAAATCGGGTCCTGCAACTTCTCCACATAGCTTCTTGAAATTAATTTCCAATGGTGGGATTGGGGACTTGCATTCTTTCATTCCAAATCTCTCCAATGTATTCACAACATATTTTTCTTGTGAAAGGAAAATCTCATAGGACCTTTGCCACACCTCAAGACTTAGAAAGTAGTGCATGATTCCACGGTCCTTCGTCTTGAATTCCGAGGCTAGCTCCCTCTTAGAATCGATCATCAGGGACTCACTACCTATTAGAAATAGATCGTCAACATATAAAACTAAAATAGTGGCATACCTTGGACCACCTTGAAGTATAGGATGGGATCGACACTACTTCTTGTGGATCCAAGTTTCATAAGCTAGCTATCTATGTGGGCATACCACGCTCTATGGGTTTTATTCAAGCCATACAATGCCTTCTTGAACCTGTAAACATGTGTCTTTCAATCCTCTACTTCAATTCTCTGTGGCTCCTCAATGTAAACGTATTCGTGTAACATGCAATGGAGGAATGTTGTCTTCACATCCATCTGATGAAAGGTCTAGCCTTGACTTGCGACAATGGAAAATATCGAACGAATGGTGGTGTATTAGGCCACAAGATAAAATATATCATCACAATATTCTCTCCCTTTATGGCAGGATGCTATTTCCACAAGCCTTACATTATGTTTCTCAATACTCCCATTGACTCCATGTTTGATCTTGAATAGAAATTTTGAATCTGTGATAGATTTCCCCTTAAGTCTCGGTATAACATCCCATACCTCATTCTTTGTAATGGATTCATAGTCTTCATCCATACCATCCTTCCAAACCTATTCTTTCAATACTTCTTCAAATGTGGAGGGCTCAACCTAGATCATAGTTCTCATAGCTGAAAAATAACCGTGACATATGTATGGCTTATTACTTTCCCTAAATGTCTTCTTGGATCGAATACATATTTTAACATACTGTAAATTATCACAAAGATATAGTGGTATTTTCCTGTTGGGGGGATCACATGGAGATAGGTCCAATGGGTTCATGGGCTCCATGGGATCATCAACAATGTCTCTCTCAAATTTAGGTATTGAAGGACCTTCTAAAATATCCATATATCCATTTTCCTTCTTAGGAGGAGGAGGGAGAGGAAGATCCCTTACTTTCCCAAGGGAAACATCTTCATTGAATGTTACATCCCTGCTAATTTTAGCCTTTCTTTTACCAATAATATATATTTTAATTGCTTTGGAATATTCACAATATCCAACAAACATACCTTTTCTACTAGTAGCTTCTAGCTTATTTCCTTTCTCTTTTAGCACATGGAAATATATAGGGCATCCAAATATATAGAGGTGACCAATTTCAAGCTTGACACCTGTAAATACTTCTTCGAGATCTTTTTTGTCCAATTCTTGATGAGGTACCCTGTTTTGAACATATATCATTGTATTTGTTGCTTATCCCAAAAGGAACTTCAAAATTTTTTTATCATGGAACATGGCTCAGCCAACTTATATAATAGACCTTTTCTTTATTTTAGCCATACCATTTTTTTAGCTTATAGGGAAAAATCGCCTCTTTTTTTATTCCTTATTTCTTACAAAAAAACTATGAATTCATTTGAAATGTACTCCATCATTGTTAGAACTAAAGACCTTAATTCTCTCCCCTCTTTGATTTCTTACCAAAGCCTTAAAATCCTTGAATAAATTGAAGGTCTCATCCTTATGCTTCAAGTAATATATCCAATTATTTCTTGAGAAATCATTAATGAAGGTAACATAATAGAGATGGCCACCAAGTGAATGTGTGGGTATCAGACTACATATGTCAACATGAATGAGTTAGAGGACGTAATTCGTATTATTCTTGTTAGAGGGGAATGGACCCCTTGTCTTCTTCTCGCTAACACATCCTAGACATACTCCATCAAGATGATCTTTAACATTAGGTATCCCAAAGACAATATCCTTCAATTTTGGAAGGGCTTTGCACTGGAGATGAGGCCTTTGATGATTAGTGTCATGGAGCATCGTTAAAAGGGGTATTCCAGTGACTTTATAGAGTCCTTCAAATCTAGATCCCAATATGAAATAATATCTCATAGGGGATCCTACTGGCCAAGTTAGTACTTTCCCCTTGATGAAGGCAACGCTCATCCCTTTTTCATCTAAAGCGCGCGCGTGCACACACACACACACACATATATATACCAAATTCTTCTTCAAACTTCAAAAATACATCAGATCATGGTGCAAAATAGATTCTATAGAGTCCAAGTGAAATTTAAAAGAACAAAAGCCCTTAACAGGATGAATAGGTTTGTCTCCCAAAGTAACTTTTAAATTTAACTCCCTCTGTACCAAAGTAGGGAGAACCACCTTACACCCAATTAAATGATGAGGGGACCCACTATCAACCAGCCAACTATCCCAATTGCCCAGGGGAGGGAACTACAAATTGCATAAGTAATATTATATTAAGATTGATTAGCAACATTACTTTCATACTTGGTATTTATTGGCTTCTTTTGAGGATAATGGTATTCTTCGCAACCACTTAGAGCATCTCTTATTATTTCATCTCTTCCATTGCAATCATTTATTCTATCATCTCCTCTTCTTCTATTATTAAACATGTTATTGTTGCTTCTAGTGTTCTATTATGGAGCATTTCTCATCTTAGGGTAGTCTCGAGCATAGTGACCTTTATCATGACAACTATAACATCCAATGTGCAATGATTCCATGTCTCTTCCACTCCTTATATTATAATTTTGAGGGTGAGGCTTCCTTGAACCTGATGAACCTCTTTTTCCTTTGTTTTTCTTGTTATGAGGGATGTTTTTGTATCCAGCCTCTTAAGATCATCCTTGATTCTTCTTGACTGAGTTATCCAAGAAGCTCATCAAATGATGGGAAAAAATTGTTATTTCTTATAATGGTAATGAAGGTTTCCCAAATAGAAAGGAGACCTCTAATAGATTACCACCACTAACTCCTTGACAAGTATAATTTCCCCAACTCTCTATAATTGATCTTGAAGATGAGATATCATCTAATGAAAGATTTCAAGTACTCTCCTTTATTCATATTCATATTTTTAAGTTGATATTTCAAGGAGATTACTTCATTCAAATTATTGACTTCATATATGTGAGCTATCTTATCATACATATCCTAAAACCTTTTCAAATTTGCAATATATGCAGGCAAATGATCTTGTAAACCATCAACTATAATATTCTTTGCTTTTAACTCACCTTTCTTATACTTGTTCTTGGAAGAAATGGAAGCATTCTCTGGAGGATTAGGTACTTTTCTTTGTATGTATGCTAAAACATAATTTTCATCAACTATTATTTCCAACCTAATATTCCAAGAAACAAATTTAGTTGGGTCACCAAAGTTCTCATTTCCCTTGAAGTAAGTGGTTGAAATATTGACTTGATTAGATAGGCTCCTTCAACTTCCCAAATATCATTTCTTCAAATCTTGTCTCCTTTGGGATTTTCCTTCACCTTAGCTCTAATACCATGTTAATTTTGTGATTATTCTATGTTTTTTCAATTACTTTAGCCCAATTTACTTAATCAATTAGAAATCCTTTTAATAGAAATTAATTCTCCTAATAAAAAACTCAGTAACCGAAGATAGAAAAATAAATTCAATTACAATAGGAGACAATCAACACATCAACAAGAGACATACACTTGGTCAAAGACTAGGGAAAAACCCTACAAGAGGGGAAACACTTTGAAATTATTCTTCTATTAGATTGTGATAAAATGTTGATCATACATTACAATAATTCAATACAAAATTATCTAGAAAAATCAACCAAAATTTATCCAAGATATGAACCCATAATTAATACTAATCAGAGTAAAATTTAAGCATGTGGTCAACTATCACTAGAAACCCTAAGTCTTTGTCACACGGGGCAAGTTTTCATGCGTGTAGCTAAAGCATTCTAGTCACAATGATATGCTTGTATCCATGTGGCTACAACCGAAAAATTCCTTTGTCAACCTTGTGGCTATAAACCAATACCGTAATCCACATGTGTGCACTTCAAACCCTATAGTTTTGGATAAGTATAAACCAATGCCTGAGAACCAACTCGGTACTTATGTGAACCAAGTCAAAGAAGAGAGAAGAAGAAAATGATTGATGATGATGACCAAATGAGGTTAACTTGACTTGTATTTATAGGCTTCCAAGGGCATCGAATTTCCTTTTAGGGCCGACCCACTTAAATGTGTCATTATGGGATTCACTTCAAAAATACACTTTCCCTTATCCAAATCAAGTGCTTTCAAATGTCAAATTTGGTCCTCTCAGAAAGAGGAATCTAGTCCAATGATTGGAATTTGTCACTGAGCTTCCAAATCAACAAATTTATTGTACATACATATTGGAATCTATGTAGGATTCAATTAGGTTTCATTTTAGTAAATAGTTTTATGCTTTCGACCATATTCAAATTGTATTGTAATATATTTTATTCTTCACAAATTTCCAACTGTGGTCATATATAACACATATAATATAATTCTTGAAGCTATTCATTAGAAATGGTACATGTTGAATCATGGCGTCTTTGATTTTTTATATGATGTAGAGTAATGTTTACATTTCACAATATGCTACCAATACATAAATTCACAAGTAACTTAGGAATGAACAAATATCATATGAATTATGATGTAAATATGACGATATTAATAATCATTCATATTGTATATTAATATAAACATAAAAATTAAGCCTAAACATGAATATAATTATTAGCATTAAACACTAAGCAATTACTAACATTATGTTTATAACATTAGGTTGGCTTATAACATTTGGTTTATACGATTAGTTTTGTTAATATTAATAATATTGGTTTTATAACATTAGTTTTATTAGTTTTTTTATAACATTATGTGTATAACAAATTGTTAGATGAATATGTTCTATTTCATTAGACATTTAGATATATTTGTGCCCTAAGAAGGGGTATTTTAAGTTTTCATTTTTATTTGCAAAATTTCATTCTATTTCAAGATAAGAAATGGTTAGATGAATCTATTGTGTTTTAGTAGACATTTCAATATATGTGTTCCCTAAGAAGGGATATATGAAGTTTTCATTTTTATTTGAGAAATTTCAAAATAATTTTCCCATTACTTAAATTTTATAAAAAAAATTAAAATCTAAATTCCATCTATAATTTATAAAAATTTTCCAATTATCTGAGTTTAAAATTGCAAAAAACGTTGTGCATATTGCATCATCATATTTTAAAAAAAATCACAAATTTGAAGGAAAATGGTTGCCAAAAATTTGGATCTATCATTATCACAATTCTCGTCAAATTACGGATAAAATTGCAGAATTCATAGAATTTGTCAGTATAATTAACATTTACCAAACATTTAATTTACATGTTTGTAGTAGTTGATAGCTAAATTAAAATTCTAGAAGCAATGTTCCAAAATAAATACACCTATAGGTGTAACTAGGGTAACCATATAAATTAAATGGCTAGTAAACAAGGATAGGGGTTATATATTCAGTGTGGTTCAAGATACATTTCCGAGATCAAAAAAATAGTAAAAGATAACTAAATTATAACATTATTTTAAGTCATTATCGTTATCATAAATTAAAAAAAAATAATATATGAGTGAAATATATACGCATTAAAGAAAAAAACATATAACAATATTCTTAACCATGGAGATTCTTAACCTATAAATAGGCTTTGTTACAATACCACGACTTATGAATACCAGTTGCCCAAAAATCCATAAATCATTTCATATGGCACTTTATCATATGACTTTTTTTTTTAATTAATCAATTTAATTAAAATGAGTGTAACTACATTTAAGATAAATATCAACATTTAATACATGACTATTACTAAAAATAATAAAATTATTTCATGGAGGTTATCATTCACCCAAAAATTAATAATAATTAAAATAATATTTTAAAAAACTATTGAAGAATAAATACACTTATGAATATAAGTATAAATAAACAAAATTACTTCAGATCTCAAGATCTTTTTGACATCAAGCAACTCACAAGTATTGAACTTCTGACACCCTTTTGACATGTTAGTGATGCATATACAAATCATATTATGCCAACCTAGATAAATCTTAAACTCAGATCTATCAAGATCCAAGAGCGGTCAAATCTCTCGAGGTGGGAAACCTCTTTTTCAAGTGTAAAACTTGAGGAAATGTTTGCACCTTGAGAGATTTGATCCCTCTTGGTGTTTGATAGATATAGGGTTAAGATGGATCTAGGATGGTTTCATTCATGTGCAACCACAAAAAACATGTGGGACATCAGATATTATGATCATTTTAAACATGTTAGATACATCTAAGTTTAATTTGGTCATTTTGATTTAAAAATTTCCTAGTTACCTTAGTTTTTTGATATGATATTGATTGTTAATAATTTGAATGATGAAAATTGATGAAATAAAAATTTTATATAGAAAATGACAATGTAACAATGTTGCATGATATAAAATGTGAATAATAAGAATGTATTCAATTACAAATAGTCTTCACTACGATCAACAACAAAGTATTTACTTCTACTATTCTTATTATCATGCCTACTAGTTTTTACATATTTTCATATCGAGCATATGGAAAGGGAGGTTGAAATCGTAGACCATTCAAATATTTACCTCACACTAATGTAGTAAATTTTATACCTTGTCTTTCTTTTTCTCCAATATTAATTGTAGTTTTCTCCAAAATTGATCATTGTGACTTATTGAGTGTTAAACCTTGCGTAAGTTTCAATGGTAGTAGTTTTCTATTACTTCAGTTGAATGCAAAAAAACTAACAATGTTGAATGATGGGAAGTGGGAATAATAAGAATGAAGTAAACTTAAAATAGTTTAAGTTTCAAGAAGAAAACATTTTAGGTAGGTAAACATTTTATTTAAGATGAGAATTCAAGTATTTTATTTATCTTTGAATTACAGTAACACAGAAATCTATGCACATCATCAATAATTTTTGGTGCTTACACTGAAATCAATGCACACTATTAATATTTTTACCTTGAAACTAATGTACGTTATACATCTAGTTACATCAAATCAAAAATCAACATATATACTGAAATCACTACATCTAGTTGAAGCAATCAAATAGGATTAGAAATTGACATCTACAATGAAATCAGTGCATATAGTGCAAGAAATAAAATAGGATTGGAAATCTACATCTACATTAAAATCAATGCATCTAGTGCAAGAAATCAATGAGGATTAGAAATCAACGTCTATACTGTAATCAATACATATAGAAATTAGAATCTACACTAAAATCAATGCAATCTATGCAATAAATCAAATGTAATTAGAAATCAACATCTACACTGTAATCAATGATTCTAGTGTGAGAAATCAAATAGGATTAGAAATCAACATCTACACTGGAAACAATGTAGTTAGCGCAAGCAATCAAATCTAACTAGAAATAAACATCTGCATTAAAAGAAATGCATCTAGTGAAAACAATCAAATACAATTATCAATCAACATCTACACTAAAATCAATGCATCTAGTGAAAGAAATAGTCTTCCCTTTCTCTTCCCCCTCCATCTATATATATCTCCCTACATCTCTCCTTCTCTATCTCACTTCCTAAAGACACAAGATATCTCTCTTGATATTTATCTATCTCTCTCTCCCTCCATCTCTTTATCTCTATCTCTTTATCCCTATCTCTCCTTCCATCTATATCTCTATCACCCTCTGTCTCTCCTGCTTTGTATCCCTATATCGCCCTTGAAACATACATACTCTTTCTCCATAATTATCTATATCTAGCTCCCTCTTCCTCTCCCTCTATCTCTCTCTTCCCCTTCTCTCCCTCTCTCTCCCTTTCTATCTCTCTCTCCCTCTCTCCTCTTCTATATCTCTTCCCTCCTATTATCTTCTCTCCCTCTATCTCTATCTCGCTTGTCACTCCCTCTGTCTCTTTGAATTTCTCTCTATATATTTCTTCTTACCTCCCTCTCTACCACCCCCTCCAACTATATATTTCTCTTTCTCCCCCTCTCCTTATTTCCCTCAAGTCCTCTCTCTCTTCCTTCCTCTCTCTCATTCTCTTGCACCTCCCTTAGTCTCCCCTCCCATGTCTCTCTCTTTTCCCTCCAACTCTATCACTATCTCCCTCCCTCTCTTATTCTCTTTCCTTCTCTCCCTCCTGTCTCTCTATCACTCCTTATTTGTCTCTCTATCTCACCCCAAAACATACACACTCTCTCTCCATATCTATCTCTCCACCTTTATCTATCTATGTCTTTCTTCTTCGCTCCCTCTCCCCCCCTCCAAATCCATCTCTCTTCCTCTCTCTCTCCTCTCTCTCAAGTCCTTTCTCTCATCCTTTCTCCCTCTCCGTTCCTCTTCTACCTCCCTCTCTCTCCCCCCAATCACTCGCACTATCTTTCTCTCCCTCTACCCTCCAACCCTCTCATTATCTCTCTCCCTCTCCCCTTCTCTCTCTCATCCATCATTTTTCCTCCCTCTCTCTCTCTTACCCTTCTCTACCTCTCTCTTTCATCTACTTCTCTCCCTTCACTCCTCTCCTCTCTCCCTCAATTTATCTCCATATCTCCCTTGCTACTCCCTCTATCTCTCCACCTTTATCACTCTATGTCTTTATTCTTACCTTCCATTTATATATGAAGTTCATATATATTTTAATATATTAATAAATATTATATAATATAACAAATTTAATGTTATATTAAGGTTAATATTATATTAATCCACATTTATTAAATTTAATAATATTCATATTATAATATATTAATATTAATATATTAGATTTAATGATGTTTTTACCTGGCATGATAACAAAATATTAGAACATTGAACTACAAATATTTTAGTAACTGCATATTTTAGAAATATTTAGGAACCACATATTTGAGAAATATTTTGGTAAATTCTTTGTAACTGCATCATAAATTAAAAAAAATGCTATCATAATACTCTTAGAATAAAAATAAGCTATCATAATCCCATCACCATATCACCAGAACACAAGAAATGAGTACATGAAAACCTAATCGATCATTTTCACACCCATCTTCAAGTTCAACCTAATAAGTGCTTCAAGATTTTAAACCCATTATGTTCCTTATATTCATTGGAGATCTTAAACCCATTATAACATGGAATTTATTTATAAACAACAACTAATTAAACTTATTAAACAATTTAGTAGCATTTCAAAGGTTGTTTCCATTAGTTCAATCATGATATTTTTCCACCATATTTTTCCAAACATATGGATTTGGATTTTTCCACCATTTTCATCCATCACGTTTATTTTCTCACAACTTTTATTTTTGAATTCGTTTGTCCCATTCAACTGAGTTGGAGTCGTGATCTAGATGTGTTGGAGTCAGTGTGTTATTTCCTATATATATGTAAATGTCGTGATGAATAATATAATATAGTGTGATTTGCTTTGTGTGCATAATCTCTCTCTGCTCATATCTCAATATCTAACATGGTATAAGTGCTCATCTTAGCTTAACTCTCTTATAAGAGGGCTCAAGAAAATGGAAAGGTCTGAGGATTGATCCATAGGATTAGTGTGTAGATAGTAAGAGTAAATTACTGCATTCTATTTCTTGTGTGTTTTGTGTCATATTTTTGTGTTTTGTGTGGGTTTATTTCCATCACATAACATCAGATCGGGACATTTCTCTTCTATAGAGAATCAGATTGCACCCTCATTCTCAACATTGTGTATCTAGAAGTGTCTTTTGTTGTGGTCCTCATCAATGAACAATTGATCTTGTGGAAGTGGAGAAGAGCTTGTTGCTTATGTATCAAGCTCTCTTTTATCCAGTGTGTGGTTGGCCACGAGTGATCCAGGTGGATATTGGTGTCCACCTGCCAATTCCACTTGGACCCCTATCATTATTTCTTTTGGCTTTTCAGTTTCCTTATTTGTAGCACAATTTACTATTTTTAGCAGTTTTTTGGGTCCTGAACATCTCGAGCCGTTTTGAGGCCCTAAATGTCATTTTTGGGAAAATTGGGAGCAACATGGGACCATGGTGTTTTAGAGAATTTAGCATATGTAGACAAACATAATTCACCAGACAAGTAGCTATGCCTAGAGCAATATTTTAAAGTGTTTTCAACTTTCCCTATGAACAATAGATAAGAAGAGAGGATAAAAGGCCTACCTGTAGTCTCGCTTTCCACTCATCTCCCTTATATCGATTCCGTCGCTTCTTCCCATACTTAATTCACTTGAGAAGTACCATGTAAATACAGTAGAAGACAAAAACCGATCAAAGCATATGATCCATTGAACATAAATGAAAGGAATCAAAAGTAATTCATACATATCAGCATTATGAAGGAACACAACATATGGAAAAAGACTCAAACACTTTATTTAGATAGAAGAAGGAGTTACAACCATCAATGTCCAATTTAGAGTCATTCCTTAAGCTTGGATCCCATCCACATCACATCAAAAGCAAGAAAATCTTGTGGCATCACATCATTTACTCCAAAGTCAAGTCTCATAGCAGCATTATCTCCTTACAATTCAACATAATCTAGCTAGCTCCTGATCACTTAGATGAGTGGTTAATTTACAGGAGGATGAAGGAGGTTTTGTCATTAATGGTGACATTGAAAGGCCTTCCATACTTAGAATTAGTTCCATGGATGAAGGGATGAAAGGATAGGATGCTCCTTAACTCATTCCTCATCTGTTTTCGAGCTCATAGGAGTAGATAATTTAGGGAAGCTTATAGATGACTCCAAAAGATAAGAATATTCCCCAAACCCTATGTGATTTTTGCTCATTCTCACCCAGCACAAGTGAAAGGAAGCCTACGTGCTTTACAGAGCACCTAGGCAGTGGACTCAACTGCTCTGCATCACACCTTCATAAGGGCTTACCTGCGTTGGTCTCTCTAGAGGAAATTTTCGGATATCTTCAAGTCATGAAACTGTCTAAGAAGGAGGCATTCAAAGGGTTGACTTGTTTAGGGCATGAAAAATCTGAATTTAGGGTTTGATGAGTCCTAAAACACTGATTTGAATGTTGGGATTTGATGTGCCCAATTGGATTTGTAACAGTGTCTCCCTAAAGCATGAAGTTAGAAAAATGCCAATGTTGAATGAAATTCTTTACGATGTGATGAGGAGGTATCAAAGTGGAAGGTGACCTGCATCAATTACAATTCATATACCATGATATTTGATTTTACATGAATCTATGAGGGAAGGCATACCCATGCTCAACTTATAAACTTTCATTACATGTACATAAACAGTCATCTACAGATATAAACCCATGATTGGAATGACCATCAATGTAAAGCCATTGTACATATGATTTAGTACTCCTGATATCGCAGCCAGGATGGATAAAACTAGATCTGGGGTCTTCAATCTCATTCAACTATTCGCTAAAGTGTGAGCCTAATTGTGTGAATATGTGATCTGAAGTCGAACATGGGAAGACACCATCTAATTACCAGCCAATGATGTAAGTTGTTAGCAGATGCGAGGGAAATCACCGATAATGATAATGATCCTCAAGGTACTGTAGTACCTTCTGCATGGTGTTAATGGATGATTTGATGTCGAACACCATACAAATTCTTTTGGTCGAAGGACATTGATGTATGCTTATTGCCGAAAGAGAGAAACCTTCCCTTAATGTATGCAAGCCTCAAGGTACTCAATGGGTGTTCCTAAGTGAACTTCTTAGATAATAACTTAATGTCGAAAAGAAGCAACTCGTTGCAGGAGGGCCTTGATATATCACACATCAACGACACCAAACCAGTGTAGTGAATTCAAATATGGAATTTGACTAACGACCCAAGGTTCAGGAATGGCAGTCATGAAAATGAAGGTTTATGGTATTGCAAAAGATGGATTTTGACTGGATGGCTTATGTTGAACATGTTAGCAACACTAAAGTGAATTGGTAGCATTGACCCAAAACAATGTGATGGATGGTATGATAGACCAATGGTGTGATAACCATCAAGCTAATAACCCAACCTAGATAGCCACAGTGATGGAGTGAAAGCGTCATGTTCAGGAGTGACTTGCTACCATAAAGTGGTTTTCCCTTTTTTCCATTTTCCTCAGTCATTGCTGACTAGTACCTCTTTATTTTTATCAAGCTTGAGGAGGATAACATATGCTTGTTGTATAATTGGACCCTTTGAGTGAATCCATCACTATTTGATGTTTTAATGAGCCTAGCGAGGGTAAAACTCGGTCTTGTCTAGATGGACAAGTTTGTTGCTATTTGATGTTTTTAACAAGTTTAATGACAAAGATAACTCGGTCCTTTTTATGTTTAGAGAGTTTGAAAAGGCAAAAAAAGAAAACTCCACAAGTTCTTTTTCATAAATTAATCTCTCAAGTCTGAAAAAAAATAAAATAATACAAGAGAGATATCATTTCCAATCCGATAACGAAATGGAAAGGACAAACGCTCAACAATCTTTTCATATTTAGAGAGTTTGAAAATAGCTTAAAGAGGACTCCATTTTGAGGAACGAGTGGTGTCTAGGGTAGCAACTGGTTCCGGTGATGTTGGAACTTCTCAAATCATGTTGATTTATGTGGAGAGGCTGGCTAATAAGACCACTCATTGCAACTGTTCCTCAAAAAAGGTAACACAACCAAGTGAAAGCGTATGATCGGCCAAAGAGATGGTGGCAATGCGATGAAAAAAACCAAGGCTCATCTGAAGAAAGAGGCTGATAGAATGGAAATCACGAGGGTTAAAATGGAAATGGGTTCATTTTTACACAAGCTTGAACCATATGGAACTATGCTTGGATTCAGTTTCATGTTTACACAAGCTTGAAATGAAAAACTATGTTTGGATTCAATTTCATTTTTACACAAGCTTAAAATGAAAAGCTATGCTTGGAATTAGTTTACATGACCTTAGCATGATTAAATGGAGAGTCTCATGTAACCAGATGTAAGTTGCTATGGTGAAATAGGATGGTTATCCAAAAATGTATTTGGCTTTGTCTAGATAGGGACAAAGGTGAATGGGGTGATTCCATTCACATAACCTACAGGGAAAATTAACTTTACCACTAGGTGCATTCTCCCCAAGCTTCATTACATTCATCTAAGTAGAATACTAGTGGCTATCAGGTGCGTGGAATGAAGGTTTGTTTACAAGCTCAAGTGAAAGACTCGACTGGGATTTTACAAGATCTAATCAAAAACTCAACTTGGAACTTGGGACCTTGTTTCATCTTTTAATGAGCATGACACAAGACAAGGAACTCTACTCATATTCCTTGTTTCATTTTTTAACGAGCTTGAAACAAGACAAGGAACTATGCTCATATCCCTTCTTTCATTTTTCAACGAGGTTCACACAATACAAAGAACTATCCTCATAGACCATTGTTTCATTTTTTAACGACGATGACACAAGACCAAGAATTGTCCTCGTGAACCTGTTTAATTTTTCAACGAGGTTGACACAGTAAAAGAACTATCATCATATCTTTTATTTCATTTTTTAACGAGGTTGACACAATACAAGGAACTGCCGTCAGATTCCTTGTTTCATTTTTTAATGAGCTTGACACAGGACAAGGAACTATGCTCTGGGATGTGCTTCTTTTTTAATAAGGTTGACACAGTACCAGGAACTATCGTCATATCCTTGGTTTCATTTTTTAACAAGGTTGACACAGTAAAACAACTATCCTCATATTGTTGGTTTCATTTTTAACAAGGTTGACACAAGACAAGGAATGTCCTCAGGTTCCTTGTTTCATTTTTTAATGAGCTTGACACAAGACAAGGAACTATGCTTTAGGACATGTTTCATTTTCTTAATGACGTTGACATAGTACTAGGAACTATCCTCATATCCTTGGTTTTATTTTTTAACGAGGTTGAAATAAGACCAGGAACTATCCTCCCGCCCTTTGTTCATGACCCATAAGAGGTCATGAAGGAGAGATCTGGTTCCAATGCCCCAAGTAAATAATGTATAACATCACTTAATTGATCATCAGTTGATGTAGGCATGGAGTGGGTTGTAGGTTTTAACACTGTACAGAAATTACCTACATACGAATTCTAATAAACAAAAAATAAACAATGTGAGAGCATAACACATAAAACACATATACATAGAGATTTTCCCCTAGATCCCAAACCGAGACTAGCAGCTTGATTTTTCATTAGTTTCCTTTCAATTTTATAGTACATATTTATACATGCCGAAGCATCCAATACCATGGACTGAAAACCATTACGTCCAAAACCATGGATCGAAAACCATAGGTAGGTCCGCCCGACCTTATATAGGGTCCAAATTTTTTTTTCTTGGGGTGTTGCCTCGGACCCCGTAGAGGTGGGCTACCCAGCCCCCTCAAACCCCCGAGACAGGGAGGGTTGCTGCCCCCCTAGTGCACAATCACTGCAACAAAGGGGGGCCTTCGCTCTCCCTCTAACCCCCTAGTTCACTACGTGGGCTAGTTGTGGGAAGAATATAACACAACCCAACTTTCTCCCACTTGTTGTTTTATTTCCACAGGAGGCCATAGGAGAGCTTAGTCATTTATCTTGCCCTGAAATACCCATTGTTTCTCTACACCAAGAGACTTCTCAAAGCTCACGGATTCTGTCAATGCATCTACACTATTCTTCAAAGTGTCCACCTTTACCAGCAACATCTTTTTGTCTTCTATCATATCCCTCATAAAGTGATACTGAACATCAATGTGCTTTGCCTTTGAATGATAAGGAGGGTTCTTTGCCAAGAAAATTGCACTTTGGCTGTCACGGTCTATCCTTATAGCTCCCTGTACTAAACCCATACATGAGCACAAGCTTTGTAGCCAAACTTCTTCCTTGCTTGCATGAGTTGCTGCCATGTATTCTGCCACTATAGTTGATAGTGCCACTACAGACTATTTCTTACTCATCCAACTGACTGCACCTCCAAAAAGGTTAAAAACATATTACCCACTTGTAGATCTTCTTTGATCCACATCTCCAGCCTACTCTGCATCAACAAAGCCATGAATATCCAACACTTTGTCTAATCCTAGTCTTCCTTGGTAGCACAAACCATAATCACTAGTGCCATGCAAATACTTGAAAACCCGCTTCACTATTGTCCAGTGCTCCTTCCTTGGTTTTGACATAAACCTGCTCAATACTCCCACTGCATGTGCAATGTTTGGTCTAGTACAAACCATTGCATACATCAGGCTATTGACTATACTTGCATATGGAACATAGGACATGTCCTCTTCCTCTTCTTGTGTCTTCGGACACTGTTGAACAGATAACTTTACACCTACATGAATAGGAACCTTCACTGGTTTACTATCCTGCATACTAAACCTTTGCAATATTGTCTCTACATACTTCATTTGGTTTAACCAAAGCTTCCTCTTTGTCCAATCTCTTTTAATTTCCATGCCCAAAATATAGTTTGCAGCACTAATATCTTTCATGTCGAATTTGGAGGGAAAATGGGTCTTCAAATCCTGGATAATTACTTTGTCATTTCCAACCAGCAACATATCAACCACATAGAAGACCAGATAAATAACATAATCAACAATTAATTTAAAATACACACAGTGATCTACTTTGCTTCTAGTGAAGCCAAGTCCCCGAATAAATGTATCAAATTTCTGATACCACATCCTTGGTGATTGTTTTAACCCATATAGAGACTTCTTTAACTTGCATATGAGTTCTTTCTTACCCTTCACTGTGAGGCCTTCAGGTTGCTTCACGTAGATCTCCTCTTCTAAATCCCCATGAAGAAATGTTGTCTTCACATCCATCTTTTCTACCTCAAAATCAAAAGCAACAATAACAAATAAAAGTAATCTAATAGAAGTTACCTTGGCAACAAGAGAAAAAATATCACCAAAATCAATTCCCAGCACCTGGGAATAACCTTTTTCTACCAACTAAGATTTGTATTTCTCCACCTTTCCTTCTGCATTTGTCTTCTTCTTGAACACCCATTTGTTGCCAATGGGTTTCCTTCCAGTCGGCAACTCCACCAGATCCCAAGCCTCATTTTTGTGCAAATATGCCATTTCATCAACCATGGCCTCTTTCCAGAGTTTTCCATCCGTTGAATCCACTGCTTCCTTCATAGTTCAAGGATCATCATCAGTAATAGATAAAGAAAAATTTGAATAGAAAGCAGATGGACTATACCTTTCTGGTTGCCTTCTTTCTCGAACTAATCTTCTTACACTTGGAGTTTGTGGCACTTCATCTTCTAATTCCTCCTCTACTGTAGATTATGCTTCTTCCTCCTTTAGCTCAAACTCTATCTTCTCAGGTTCCTTTGGTTGGACTTCATGTTTAATAACATCTTTCACCTCTCTAAACAACACATCTCGGTTGTACACAACCTTCCTTGTTGCTGGGTTGCAAAGCTTATAACACTTTAAACCATCATTATACCCAATAAAGATGCAATTTTCAGATTTACTATCCAAATTGGTTCGTTTCTCCTTTGGAACATGTCATATGCATCACATCCACCCTCAGATGTGAAAGAGATGGCTTCTTACCAGTCCATACCTCTTGTGGAGTCTTATCCTCCAATGCCGATGAAGGTGATCTGTTGACTAGGTAACACGCTGTATCCATTGCCTTTGCCCAGAATTCTTGTCCTAACCTAACACCATTGAGCGTGCTTCTGCCTTTTCCATCATCGTCTTGTTCATTATTTCTGCAACTCCATTTTGTTGAGGTGTATATGGAGTAGTCTTCTGTCATGCTATACCACACTTCTTACAGAATTCTTCAAATTCCTTATTGCAAAACTCTCCACCGTTATCTGTCCTTGGCACCTTTATCTTCTTCTCTATTTGGTTTTCCACCAGAGCCTTAAATTATTTAAACCTATCAAAGAATTTAGATTTCTTCTTAAAGAAATATATCCATGTATTCCTTGAGAAGTCATATATAAATGATACATAGTACATAGACTTACCCAATGATGGAACCTTCACAGGTCCAAACACATCACTATGCACAAGCTCTAATATCTGTTTCACCGTCCTACCATCAGAGGGGAAACTCACCCGATTCTGCTTCCCATACACACAATTTTCATAGAAATCAAAATCCAGAGAGCTATTACTCATAACTTATACCATACCTTTACCATGAAGTATTTGAAGTCCCTTCTCTCCAATATGTCTAAGCCTTTGATGCCACAACATGGTCTTCTCTCTAGAGACCACTAGATTTTATGCTCCACTTTCGGGAACCAGAGAACTATTGCACCCATCAACAATAGTGCTACCTTGTAGCTTGTACAGAGTTCCAGTCTGAACTCCCCGCATCAATACCAGTGCTCCCCGAACTATCTTGCAGGTATCCTTCTAACGCTGTTTTTACACCTGCATTATCCAACTTGCTTACAGAAATCGGATTTTTGGCTAATGCAAGAATATGCAGAACACCCGGAAGTGTTCTAGCACTTCCACCTTGCAACCTCAACTTTACTTTTCCACGACCAACGATTCTAGCCTTCCTATCATCCCCTAAGAAGACATCACCACCATCGTATTTATCATAATTGTAGAACCACTCTCTATGGGGAGTGAAGTGAAAGGATGCACCTAAGTCAATCAACCATGCCTTATAATCTACATGTGTACTTGAAGAAGCCAAGTACATATCCCCACCTTCATCTGAGGTGGTTTTTGCCTCTGCAGAAGAAGCATCATCAGATCCCTTTCCTTTGTCTAAAGCTTTAGATTTACAGTCCCTTTTGTAGTGCCCTTCCTTTCCATATTTCCAGCACACCACCTTTATAGGATTTCCTAGAGATTTAGATTTTCCTCTAGATTTATATCTCCCACTCGATGAATTATTTTTGTTTTTGTTCTGGGACTGTCCTTGTACAGACAAGGCATCACCATTCCGGCTCTCCATATTTTTCTGTATCATCTCCTCCATTAGCAAGGATGAGACTATTTCATGCAACTGCAAGGCAGTTGCATTGCTACTTATTGCAATAACTAGACTATTCCACAAATTTGGTAGAGAATGCAACAAATTGATGCACTTATCTTCATCTAAAATTTTAATATCAACAGATAATAGCTGACTTACCACAGTATTAAATTTGTTCAGATGCTCTGTCACCGAGTCTCCATCTTTCATCCTCAGGTTGTACAAATTTTTCCGTAGGAACAATTTATTCACCAAAGACTTAGATTGGTACAAATCCCCTAACTTGTCCCACAAAGCCTTAGCTGTAGCTTCCCCTAATACACTCAGTAATACTGAATTTGAGACACACAATCGTATTGTGCTCTTTGCCATCCGATCCAACTTCTTCCATTCTTCATTCGACACTCTCGTTGGCTTAGTACCCGGATCTACCATGATCCACTGATCTTTATCCACCAACAGATCCTCCACCTTGAGTTTCCACAACTCAGAACTTTGACCATTAAATTTCTCGATCTCTATCTTTCCAGTGCTTGCCATCTTCTCTCACCACCAGAATTGATCCCGCATATCTCCCACTGAACAAGGTCTACCACAAGTCCGAGTGAAACCCCTCAGCAACAAAAGCATCCCCTTGAAGCCAAAACAACTCTGATATCAAATATAGGATTTAACCCTGTACGGAAATTACCTGCATATGAATTCTAAGAACAGAAAATTAACAATGTGAGAGCATAACACATAAAACAAATATACACAGAGATTTTCCTCTGGATCCCAAATCTGGGACTACTAGCTTGATTTTTCATTATTGTCCTTTCAATGTTACAATACATATTTATACATGTAGAAGCATCCACGACCATGGACTGAAAACCATCGCGTCCAAAACCATGGACCGAAAACCATAGGTAGGTCCACCCAACCTAATATAGGGTCCAAAAAAAAATTTCCCAGGGCACTGCCACGAACCTCGTAGAGGGGGGCTACCTGCCCCCATCAAAATCCACGGATAGGGGGGGCTGCAACCCCCCCACTACAAAATCGGCGCAATGAAGGGGGGCCTTCATCCCCCCTCTAACCCTCCAGTTCACTACATGGGCTAGTCATGGAAAGAATATAACACAACCAAACATCGGTTGCCACATAATTAGCCCATGGCGGGGATGATACCATCGGTAAAAAAGGACGACTTAGGGAATATGGCTGACTGGAAGCCATATTTGGACTAGGAAATTAAATCTGGTCAACGGTGATGTCCAATTTTTCCTTCATGCGAGAAACAAAGCACTCGAAAGAGTGTTGAAACAATAGCTCCAATGTCATAAAGATAGTTGCACCCTAGAAGTAAATTGTAATCTAAAGGCCCTGGGACTATCATCACGTTCAGATAAATGATTTTTCCTCCCAAAGTAATAGGTAACTGAGGGAGGATCCCTAATGGTTAATTGTTTCCTCTATTAAAAGCCAACAGGTTTTGGGTAACGGGCACAAGCGGCGGCGAACCGAGCACTTGCCAAGAAGTTAAGGAAAGGATACTTACAGATGCACCTTCATCTATAATAGCGCCCGATACAATCTTATTACAAACCTGTACTATGATCTGGAAAGGCACATAAGAAGGAAGACAAAATCCTTCGAGTCGATTCCAATCAAAGGAAGTGACTAAACTACTTGGAGGGGGTACCATAGAAATGGGAGAATTAACCCCTTGAGTTACAATAGTGGGAGGATTTTCCTCCTATCTTGATGGAACAGTAGGACAGCCCCCAAGCTCATTAGAATCTGAAGAAACAAAAAGAACTTGAGTGTTATCATATTCACTCTCTTCGAAAAAGTTATGATTAACTAAAGGTGAAATCAGGTCAACTGTTACCTCGACCTATTGATTTGGGTCAGGTATCGACTCATAGGATTCACTTTCATAGAGAGTGGGTTTGACCAATAGTTGATTTGAGTTAGTCAATTCATCAACTAGTGAAGGATTAAGGGAGAGTCTCTTGTAACCAAATGGAAGTCACTGTGGTGAAGCAGGATGGTTATCCAACACTTTTTTGGCTTCATCCAGATAGGGACAAAGGTGAGTGGGGTGAATCCCTTCACATAACCTACAAGGAAACTTAACTCTACCCTTTTTTCCATGAACTTTAATACCACTAGTTGATGGTGTTTCACCAGCATGATCTATGGAAGTTGATGACACAGGATGACGTGAACGGGAAGAACATTCTTCTAAGATCTGAGGAATATCAAGACAATTTCAAAGAAGATGGTCTCCCACACAAAGTTTACATGGATATCAAACTTTGTGAGGCTTGACGGATAGTTTGTTATGAGATGTTGGATTCAAAGAAATTGTTGCCTAGTTTCCCCTATGCTAAATTCGCTTATTCCTCTTCTTCTTCCCTTTTTTATTTTTCTTAGACACCTGGTTACTAGTACCAATATTTTCACCAGGTGAAAACGAAGAAGGGGAAGAAGAAACAACCGAGGAAGAAGGCAAGGGGTCAACTCTAGGATCAAATGGAGGTTGATTTTGTCGAGTTGGAGGTGTACTCAATTGCGTAGAAATCAAGACATTTTGAACCAAGGAGGTTGAAAACAACCATACTGGAAAGCCAATGGTAAACCCCGGAAGGGACAATGTACCCATATAAGGAGCACCAATATTTCCTAAAGGAGGAAAAGGATTAGGATTCCCATCAAAAGGAATTCCTTGATCGGTGGACTCTAAATTTGTCGCCATATGTTTCAACCTAAGATCAACTAAGGAGAGAGTGTGGACAATGTTATCCACAGTCAATTAATTTTATTTTAACCAAACATAAAAAAAAGAGGGATAACCTAGGCAAAGGATTACCAAGTAACTGTGAACTTCAAAATACCTCCTGGCGAATCGAGAAGTATGGATAGTCAATCTCCCCGAATGCTGTGTTCTGTGTATCACAGTGTACAAGGCGGCTGACTCAGTTACCTAAGGATGGATAGCAACCTAGTGTTTTCCTCCCATATATACCCGAAGGAATGTGGAGGCCTAGTCTGTATAAGAACTTTCTAATGCAAAACAATACAGTGAGAGCATTCCCATATACTTTACGTACTGTAACACCACCCTATATACTCGAAGGTACGTGATTGGGCTACGATATACTTACATACGTGGAATGAGGTATCACACTCAGGATGTATTGTAGATAAGTTAACAATAGTTGCTTTGTTTTACGATGCCAGAACATGTCTCTAGCCTAGACCTCTAAATGTTTTTCCTTAGGTGATAATGCTCCATTAGGTAAATTCAGATAAATTTTATGTTGATCTTCTTTAGAATTTTCCTTTCAAGGTTCACCATGTGATGTATGTTTGCAATTCCTAAAATGGGACTAATATGATAAGCATTATTCTCATTCAATTGAACAAGGAAAACCTTAGCTAGTAGGGATAGAGTAGTCAGATCTTTAACAAAGAGCAAAGAGCACAACTAATGCAATTTTCCTAGCTATTCCTTTCAAGCATTCACAAACTACAATATGAATAATGCAAGTTTTTCTTTTCAATTTCCTTAATGTCAATATAAACAAAAGGAAATATGCAGATACAATCAATTAATATTTAACAAGAACGAAGACTTTGATGACAGTTTTGTTTCGAAGGAAAAGAAGACTTTACGACACTTTCTTTAGAACAAAGATTAATCAACGATATTCTAAATTTGACTATAGATTGACAATGACAAAGAAAACGTTAAAGAAACATTAATCAATCAAATCAATGTAGGGCTGGAAAAGGATATAAAAACTTGTTCTCTAAGAAATAACATTCATCGATCAATCAACAAACAAACAAACAGAGGAAATTCGGTAAAAAACTCAATCCAAAGGTGGGAATTTGACCTAAGGTGGATCAACGCAGGTCAAAAAGGGACTAACTGTGCTGCAGAGCACTGTCTCTCACTCAAGGTTGCTCTACAGAGTACTGTCCCTTGACCAAGCCTGTGCTGAGTTCTAAGAGGCCACTCAAGAGTCATCTAATCTCAAATTTTGACAAAAATTCAATGCAAAAGAGCTGAAATACAGTCAATGAACACAAGTAGGGCCTACAAGAATGTCCTAGGAGGTGGATAAGTTACTAGGAAAGGTGATAATTCCCCAACAGAGTTGCCAATTTGTTTTAGAGAATTTAGCATCTATGGATAAACACTAATTCACTAGACAGTAGCTATGCCTAGAACAACAGTTTTAAGTGTTTTCAACATTCCATATGAACAATAGATAAGAAGAGAGGATAGAAGGCCTACCTGTAGTATCCTTTTCCACTCATCTCCCTTGTATCGATTCCATTACTCCTTTCTGTACTTAATTCACTTGAGAAGTACCCTGTAAATACAATAGAAGACAAAAAACGATAAAAGCATATGATCCATTGAACATAAATGAAAGGAATCGGAAGCAATTCATACATATAAGCATTATGAAAGAACACAACATATGGAAAAAGGCTCAAACACTTTATTTAGATAGAAGAAGGAATTACAACCATCAGTGTCTGACTCAGAGTCGTTCCTTCAGCTTGGATCCCATCTACATCACATCAAAAGAAAGACAAGCTTGTGGCATCACATCATTTACTCCAAAGTCAAGTCTCATAGTAGAATTATCTCCTTATAATTCAACATAATCTAGTCAGTCCCTGATCACTTAGATGAGTGGTCAATTTATAAGAGGATGAAGGAGGTTTTGTCATTAATGGTGACATTGAATGGCCTTCCATACTTAGAATTAGTTCCATGGAGGAAGGAATGAGAGGATAGGATGCTCCTTAACTCATTCCTCATCCATTTTCGAGATCATAGGAGTAAATAACTGAGGGAAGCTTCTAGATGACTCCAAAAGATAAGAATATTCGTCAAACCCTATGTGAATTTTGCTCATTCTCACCTAGTGCAGGTGAAAGGAAGCCTAAGTGCTCTGCAGAGCACCCTGACAGTGGAATCAACTGCTCTGCAGCGCACCTTCTTAAAGGATTACCTGCGCTGGTCCCTCTAGAGGCAATTTTTGGATGCGTTCAAGTCATGAAACTGTCTAGGAAGGAGGCATTCAAAAGGTTGACTTGTATTTAGGGTTTTATGAGTCCTAAAAAACTGATCTAAATGTTGGGATTTGATGTGCCCAAATGGATCTATAACACATGGACGGATGTATCTCTTCCCAAAGTTGTATTCCTTAGGTAGATCTTTCTAACAATGTATTGTGCATGTCAAACAGAGATCATATGCCAAAGTTATGACTGTGGGATTTTGATGTACCAATTTACCCAAAACGATGCCCATAGTCTGGCACTTCATCTCCTAGGGTTAGGGTTTTGGATGTTTAGGTTTTTCCATTGTTTCTCAACAATAAATATTCCTTCAAGCCTCATTGTAAGATAGTTCAGAGGCATGTAGCCACCACATTTCTCCTTAGAGATAAGCTACCATGACCCGAGCTAGTTTTTCAACTTTTTGTTTGTAAGCACATTTCAATATTTTACATTAATGAAATGAAGTATTATTTCTGTTATATCTTTGTATTTATGGTTATCTTTGTAATTTGTTTCCTTCTTGTTTAAATTCGGATCAGTTGTATTAGAGAGGTATGCTCTTTCTCTATTTTTCTTTTCATGTCCCCAACGAGGTCAAGATATAAGGAGTTAGTGTTTGAACTGGTCGAACCTTTGCAAGACCAGCCTCAAAAATTCCTACGGCCTCCATGGCGGATGAAAATAAACATGAGGGGGAGGGGATCCTATCAAATTATTGCTCGAAGAGGCCCTTGAGTGAAAAAGGAATGTGATGATGGACAACTTTTCCCAGATCCTTCAACAACTACCCAGGGGAAACACATCTACTTCCAGCGGCTACTCTAGAAGCACCACACCCTTTAAGGTACAAATTAACTTTGACATTCCCATATTTGAGGGTTAGATAGATGCAAAAGTTCTAGATAAATGGTTAGATTTGCTAGAAGGGTATTTCTCTGTTCATGATTTTTCTGGCTAGGAAAGGATTACTTTTGCTCTTCTCAAAGCCACCCCCCATGTCAAGGACTGGTGGGAAACCTACTGCAAGAAGAAGGATGAAA
Source organism: Pinus taeda (assembly GCA_000404065.3). Lineage (NCBI taxonomy): Eukaryota > Viridiplantae > Streptophyta > Pinopsida > Pinales > Pinaceae > Pinus > Pinus taeda. Next base: position 78,638 of record APFE030463478.1, on the reverse strand, counting down.
GTGCAACCTCATTGTTTTCAGTCGTACCCACTTGGAATTCATTCCAGAATGCCATCAAGGAGCAGTAATATCCTATAAGAAGCTATGAGGATAAATACATAAAGCGGACCATGCTACGACAGGGAAGGGACCAAGACATGCCAGAGTTTACCAATATTTTTCATACCCTTCACACAAAGTTGGGTATCAAGGATTTTGAGTTACATTTGGTACTAAAATAATCTAATTTCTTACACAGGTACATCCAGGATGAGACGCAGTTCCTGGACATCTCCTTGCTCGGTACGACATACCGATATGCTATCACGATCGAGCAGATGTTTAAATAGGAGAAGAGATACCTTGGATCTGAAAATTCAAAGCAAGGGAAAGGCATCCCCAAACCACTGAAAAAAGGACAAACCTAAGGCAGGGTGGCCGAGGATAACCTACCAAAGCCACGAGAAAAGAACAACATTGTGAAGCTGAAGAAGGACACGAGAAAGTGGTGTGAGTTCCATAAGAGCTCCACTCACAACACAAGTGAGTATCGGGCTAAGAAGTCACTGGTGGTGGAGCTAAAGTCTTTGGAATCAGATGCATATTCAGGCTTTTAGTCAAAACCCGATAAGGGGAATGACAAAGGGAAGTATATTATTGATGCAGATCCCAATGCCATCATTGCCACCATGAAGATCCAGAAGGAGGAACCTGAAGATCTAGAGGAGGAGGAGCACCTCTTCCACTCCCAGATGCGGATAAAGGGCTCCCCACTATAGTTCATTGTCAATAGCGGGAGCCAAAAGAACCTCATTTCGGCAGAGGTCGTGAAGCGGCCGGGCTTACCGACCATAGCACATCGACAACCATATACCAAAGGGTGGCTTCACCAAGGATCGGATCTTCACATGAGTCATCAGTTCCACATTCCATACTGTTAGGTTCCTATACCAATAGGTGTCATTTTTCATGATTGACTATGGAAATGCCAAATATGTCATCCTTTCCATGCTGCAAAGGTTCCATATTTCCAAGAAAATCAAAAATTTTAAAAATGTAAAGAGGGTATGCCCTAAAAGAAAAATCAAAGGGCAAAAAGAAGAATGAATTGGCCAAGAGAAAAATAAAAGAGATGAACCTCAATCAAAAGGCCAGGAAAGTGTGCTAGCTCAAATTCCACTACTATTCCATTTTTGAAGAATTTCACAGTTAAGGGAAGGCCAAACAGCTTAATCTTGGCCTCTCTAGGTTTAAATTTCTTGTTTTAGAGATAGAGAATAAAAATCTGTCCAAACTGTTTAATCTTGGCAGATCACTAGATAGGTAGAGAAACAAGGGTGCTCAACTACTTAATCTGAGCCCGTGGAAGAGATAAGGAAAGATTTAGGTAGGAGGGTAGCCAAAAGGAAAGAAGAAAATCAGGGTTTGCTAGTCCAAGTGCACCCAAACAAAAAGAAGAAAAAATGTTAGGCAAAGTAGGCGGGGTAGGTAGTTTTGATGTTGCAGAATGAGACTTGTGATAAATTTTGTATCTCAAAGTGTTAAATTTACTTCTATCACAAGTGCAAAGAAGATTCCCCTGGAGCGGCTCAAGCGAGGCATGACTAACTCCCCTTCACACTTTTCCAAAATCATTTACTAATTTCCCCCAAGGATATGGAGATCTGCTCAATACTCCTAGATTACTCCATTTCATGAGAAAGGTTAAGAACAACCATGTTCTTGCTTTAGGCTAGAAGTCACATTTCTCAAAACCTTTACCTTTTCTCCCCTTTGCCTAAGTTATAAAACTTTGTACTTAGTGCTTTCCTTCCAAAAATCATATTAATTTTTAACTTTATTATATAAATCCCCCTTTATACCCTTTCCCGTATTAAAAATATAATAAAATCCCAATATTTAATATATCCCCGCGTTGGTTGAAATATAACCATAAACTATGTTTTTCCAGAATTACTAAGTTTATTTGAAACTTAGTAAGAACCCTCCTTCGATGCGATCCGACCTCCTCCGATGCAATATCACAATCGTAATCGAAAATCGCAAGTGTTGCCCCCCCTCTATTTGTTTCCTCGATGGAACTCCTCTGATGCGATATTGCAATCGCGTCATCACACCATCGCATCTCCACTTTATTGTAAGTCTCCACTTTACCACAAGTCGCCGCATTACTACAACGTCATATATCACAATCGCATATATGTAAAGGCTCATGTCCCCTTGCCCTCCGCCGATGCGATATAGTGATCGCCTACCCGCCGTCCGATTAACCCCCGCACATCCAACGACATATATCCATATTGCTGTCGCATGTCGCAAATCCCATATCGCGCACATTTAAACCTTCCCCGATGTGATATTGCACTCCCCCGATGTGATATCCCTATCGCTATCGCCTATCACATATACTCCTAACCCCTTGCCCTTCGCCGATGCGATATTACTACTTCTCCTCGGCCGTCCGATCCGCCCTTGCATGATCCAACGGCCCGCATTCATCCATTTCTATTTTGATCACTCCCGACCCTCAAATCATGAATCTCCCACTTAAAGTCATATTTGCCCAGTAAAGGGGTAAAAAGGTTATTTTCTTATATTTTCACTCTGCACTCGTGGGCTTTCTAGGTGCAAAGGAACCAATATTGCTTCTTCAGCCATTTCGATTGCCTCAGACCAAAAAAGCTCCGGGCAATGAGCTCCCAGCCTCAACCAAAGTCACCATTATGCAGTCCTCCTCCTCCTTTTGATATTGTTCGATGCCAGCGCAGAAGGACTTCCTAGCTCACAGAAAAAGAAACAAAGAGGACACGATAGCAGTCCTATTCTTCCATACAGTGGAAAGCAAGGGCGGTTTAGCAGAGAAAGAGTATCAGTGGAGAATTAAACGCTAAATCAAATCAGAGGAACATTAAAGAGGATCCCAACAAGTCAAAGAGTATCAGTGAAGAATTAAAAGCTATTAAAAGCTAAATCAAATCAGAATTGATGAACAGCGGAGCCGACTAAGAGGAGCAGATCAAAAGTCAAGGAACAGTTATTACAGACAGTCGGCACAAAGCTACAAAGGACACCTATGAGCTCATGTTTGAAGGGCCTGCCTCCAGCACAACATAGCTAGCTGTTTTTACTTTTCTTGCAAATTACGTTAGGTTAATCTTACATATTATCTCAAATCTTTATGAGATATTGTTTGTACATATTTTGTCTTATAAATACCTCCCCAAGCGATGTATTAAGGGTTGGTTGGTTGGTGATTGTCTATCTGAAGAGTTGCATTGTAAATTTTCAGTTTTTTTAATACAAAGAACTGGTGGAGTTCCTGATTTCTAGACTACCTGGATGTAAAATTGGTGAATTGATTGCTGCTACAAAATTCCTATGTCATTTATGAAACAATAAGTTTTCCTAAACCGTGTTTTCCTTTCTTTGTTTACAAAGCTCACATATGTTGCATGATCTTAGTAGTAGAGAAAAAGAATAGCTCAAGATTTTTTTGAATACACCCTAAGCTCAATCTCTATTGCTAATTATGTTTTCTTCAGAATTAGTCGTGAATATGAATTCTTCATTGCTCATGTTTGCACTAATTCTCTCATCTATGAATGTTGTTTAGGAATCCTTAATTGCTCCTAGATAATATTCTCACACTTTCCCTCTGTCAGCATAGTGAAAGATTCTTAACTGCCTTCCACTACCTGATTTCATTCCATCACTTTCAGATTTGAAGAATTGTTTCATTGATGCCTGTCTGGCTCTATAGTATCACTATTCTCAACAAGCAGTTTCAGCAGTACATAATCATTGACTCCACTACCCAATGAACTAAGACATTCTGAAGACTGCATACCACCTTTGTTTGAAGACATCATCCAACCAAACCAAAACTTAAAACAAAACTCTGTACATAATAACTAGCCTAAAATCTCACCAAAACAAATCTAAACTATAAAGAGAGAGCCCTCTCTGGCTGCAGGTAGGCTAGGACCTGTATCTAAAAGATTGGTTAGTGGTTACCTCGGCCGTATCCCTTAGGAGTCAGGGACAATCTGAGTGATAACATCATTGGTGAGTCCACTGGGGAGAAATTCCAAACAAGAAGTTTGGAAGCTGGCTCCGAAGAAGAAAACTCGATATACCAGGTCAAATCCAGACCTAGATCCCTCAGCTGTTTTTGAAATTCCCAATTTAATCCCAAAGATTCTCAGGAAACAAGAGCGAAAAGAAGATATTGCTGATTCAAGTCCTGAAACCACTCAGCAAAGCTATATTCCAACCCCTGCCAAAGTTTCATTCCATCCTCGCATTGCTCCTACCTCTCCTAGTTCATTGTCCACTTCTCAAAGCACCTTCTTTACACCTCCATCCACTATACATATTTCCTCTTCCATCCTAGCTATCCCAGTTGTTCCATTTCTTCCTACCATTCCATTTATCCCTGTAAATATGGTGAATCATTATGCCCCGTTATAGTTACCCGGAAACCCAGGGGCTATGCCTCAAGATTATCAAACCAAAATCACATATTTTGATGGTACTGCCTCTTACACAGCCATGCAACACGCCAAAAAAATGCAAGACTACTTTGAGAATTATGAAATAGATGATGATGATGTAAGAATGAAGATTTTTGTCCAAAGTCTAACTGGTGAAGTAAGAACTTGGTTTAGAGCACTCCCTGCAAATTCCATAGCTGATCCAGAGGCCCTTTACCAATCATTCCTAAACAGATGGGAGAAAAAGAAGGACCCTTTACACATATTATCAGAATATGACACTATCAAAAGAGGCCCACAAGAAGTTGTCCTAGACTATTGCGCTAGATTCAACAATGTTTAGAATGCCATTCCTGAAAACCTTAGACCTCCACCTAATTTAGCGTTGATCAAATTCCCTTATGGATTTGATTCTGATATGGCATATCAATTGAGGGAAAGAGACCCTGCCACCTTAGCAGACATGCAGAATATAGCTGTTAGTGTGGAGGCAAACCTAATTGCTAAGCGAAATAGAGCAAGAGCTGAAAGAAGAACTACTTTTAAAGAAGAACCTTTAGTATTTGAGCAAAAATTGGATGCAATCATCAACGGTATGCACAGACTTGGAGATAGAGTGGAAACCATTGAAAGAAAATCATCATGGGAAGGACAACAAAGTAATACTATCAGAAACCCAATCTTTAGAAAGAACAAAAACCCAAATGTTGGAAGGGTTGGCCCCGACCAGGATATCAGACCCCCGTTTCAGGAAAACTATGTCGAAGCATCAACATCTAGTGAACCAACCGAAGACCCTCACATTAACTTGATGGGTTTAAACAATGAGCAACAAATTTTTCTAACCCAAGAAGACTAAGATGATCATGATATCAATCAATTCCAAACCAAGTCCGGAGAATCATTTGACTTTAGAGAAGGCTATGATGCAGCAGTATATGAGGTTCACAAGCAGTACAAATTGAGAAGTAGAACCATAGATGTACCTGAACCAATCAAACCAAAGGATACTAAACAACCAAAGAAGATAAAGAACAAAGCTGTCCTCATAGAACCCTATGATAAAACAGACCCAAAACCAAAAGAAGTTACTGTAGAGGATATTTCAGATGTACAGGCCTCTAAAAATCAACCGTTTATATCCTCTTCCTCAAAAGAGAATTTAAACAACGCTTCTCAAAATACTTCCGAAACAGAAATACTTCAAGACAACATTCAAGATCAAGAGAAGAACACTAAAAACACAATTGAAAAGGAAAAATCTACTAGTCACAACACAAAGACTCAATTGGAGAAACCCTTCAATTTAGAAGCAGAAATTGGTAAATTGAAAATAGCTATTCCTCTCTCTGAGCTTGCCAAACATGATGTATATAGACATCAAATCAATAGGTCACTGCAAATGCCAGAGAATAGGGATTCTGTTAATGTCTTAGATGATCAACCTGAGCTACTTTTTGGTCCTGAAGTCAATGGTAAAATAGCAAACAGAGGGGTTCCACCATTTTATGTCAGTTTAAGCATCCGTGGCAAAGTGTTACACAATGCAATGTTTGATTCAGGAGCTTCCCACAACCTAATGCCTAAATATGTGATGGAGAAACTAGACCTAGATATCACAAGACCATACAAAGATTTGTTTTCATTTGATTCTAGCCAAGTCAGGTGTCTACGCCTAATTAAAGATTTGTGTGTGTCCTTGGTCCAATACCCAACCAAAACAATCCTGATGGACGTGGTGGTAGCTGATATTCCACCCAAATATGGTATGCTTTTGTCAAGATCTTGGGGGGCCAAACTCTAAGGATCTTTGCAATTAGACATGTCCTATGCCACTATTTCAGTCTTTGGGCAACCAAAGAGATTATACCGAGAAACGTTAATGAAATATGTGGTCAGCAGTCAAGAAAAGCCCCAAAACTTTCCTATCTATTCTATCCATTCTGATATGGATTCGTTCATCTTGTTTAATGCTGATATGTTTTCTCTGACTAACGATAAACCTTTGGCTTTAGAGCAAAACATCTGCATAAATGAAGAATCGGTTGCCCAAAACCTAAGAACTGTTGAAATAATTGATGTAACCGGCATACAAAGCAAACTACATGAAACAGAAAATTCAAATCTTCCCACTAAGAAAATGTTTACAACTCCCAGTACTGACCACAAGTAAGAAATATTATGGTAATTAGAATTTGATGGGTCAGTAAACAAACTAGGAGCAGGGGCAGGGGTATGGATACACAACACACAAAACGACCATGCTGAAGGTCATGCATATAGGTTAAATTTCAGATGCACAAACAATACGGCAGAGTATGAAGCCCTTTTTTTGGGTCTCAAACTGATCATAACACTAGGGGCAACAAAAGTTTCAATTCTAGGAGACTCAGATATGATTATACAGCAAATGAAGGGAAATTTTGTCACAAATGATAATAGGTTGAGAGCTTATAGAGGTGCAGCCATTGAAATACTTAATAACTTCTCAGAATCTCAACTTACCAAAGTCTCAAGAAAGCATAATTTACATGCACATAGCTTGGCAACTTTTGCCAGCACTTGCAAGCTACCATTCGAGCCTAACCACCATTTCACAGCTGAAATCAAACACAGGCCTGCAGTCCCAGACAATGTCAAGAATTGGCAAGTCTTTGAAAATGATACACAAATAAATAATTTCCTCACCTTACAACAAGAGTTCTCAGTCCTAAACATTGATGCAGATACCATGGATGACCCACAACAAGTGGTAAGCAAAGATCAGTAGACTATATTAGCTGAGACAGCTAAACAAATTTTACACCCTACAAATTTTGATGACAAAAATGTACAAGAGCTCAAACAAATGAATTTTGATGAAATAGTTGAGGCAGAAGTTGAAGTAATTGAGCTAAAAGACAATTTTCTTCCCACAGGCTTGACTCCCTTAGAAGACATATTTGATTCAAATGATATCCCTAGAAAGCCAAAGATGCAACCCTTAAATGCTGTGATTGAAGACTGTAACATTGGAACCGAAGAAAACCCCAAAATGATAAAACTATCCAAATCGTTGCCTACCGATCAGAAGCCAAAATACATTGACTTGTTTAAAGATTTCCAAGATGTTTTTGCCTAGAGTTATGAGGACCTCAAATCCTATGATACTTCAGTCATCCAACATACTATACCTTTGAAACCAAATCAAAAGCCTTTCAAACAGAAACTAAGAAGAATCAATCCTATGCTTCTCCCCTTGATCGAGAAAGAAGTGAAGAGAATGTTTGAAGCTGGAATTATTGCACCCATAAGATTTTCAGAATGGGTATCTAACTTAGTGCCCACAAAACAGGTGAGATTAGATTGTGTGTTGACTTAAGAAATTTGAACAAAGTCTCTCTCAAAGACCATTACCCTTTACCCAAAATGGACCATATTTTGCAAAGGGTAGTGGGGTATTCTAGAATTTCACTGTTAGATGGATTTTTAGGTTTCAATCAGATCTTAGTTCACCCAGATGATCAGGACAAAACTGCCTTTACAACACCTTGGGGTACTTTCAAATATGTAAAAATGCCTTTTGAACTCAAAAATGCAGGGGCCACTTTTCAAAGAACAATGGACATAGCCTTTTCCAAAGAAATCCATGATTTCTTAGTAGTCTACCTTGATGATCTTACTCCATTTTCAAAATCAGACCAAGAACATTTAAAACATCTGAGACAAGTATTCTTAACTTGTAGGAAATATGGCATATCTTTAAACCCAAGGAAATCCCCGTTTGGCCTAGAGGAAGGCAAACTTTTAGGTCACATTATTTCAAAATATGGCATTAGGATTGACCCGAATAGAATTCAAGCCATCCTTCAAGTCCCTCATCTAAGAAACATCAAAGAACTGCAAGATTTTCTAGGGAAGATCAATTTCCTAAGAAGATTCATTCCCAATTTGGTCGAGCTGATAAGATTGTTAAACAATATGCTGAAGAAAGATTCTAAAGTTAAATGGACAATAGAAACCAAACAAGCCTTTGAGAACATTAAAACAACCTTAACAAAAACACTAGTCCTCACAAGCCCGAAATTTGATAGATACTTCATGATTTTTTCCTTTGCATCTGAGCACACCATTGCTACTATCCTATTGCAAAAAGATGACCAGGGATGTGAAAAGCCCATTGCTTTCTTCAGCAGAGCCCTTAGAGATGCTCCCTTAAAGTATCAAATCATGGAAAAACAAGCATATGCCCTTGTAAAAGCCATCAAGGATTTTAGAGTTTACATTTTATACTCACATGTCATAGCATATGTTCCAAATGCAGTGGTTTAAGAAATTTTAACTCAAGAAGGAATTGAAGGCAAAAGGGGAAAATGGATTGCCAATATCCTAGAGTATGACATTGAAATCAAGCCCACTAAACTAATAAAAGGACAAGGTCTAGCCAAACTAATGACTGAAACCAATTTCCAAGCCCTTGACATTAATGAACTCGACAACGAATGGGAGATGGAAACTCCAAAGATCAATCAAGCCTTTTTACAATCACCTTGCTATGCTGACATATGTTTTGTATTGTTAAACCTGCAAGCTCCTCTAGGGTTGTCCAAAACTAAAAAGAGATTTTTGAAAATGAAACCATCAAAGTTTTGTATTTAGACAGTGCCCTGTTTTGGAAAAATCATGAAGTAATTTTGCATAATTGTCTAACATTGAATGAAACTGATAATGTTATGAAGGAGTTTTATGCAGGGGACTGTGGTGGGCACTTGTATTGGAAATCTACTGCTGACAAGATTCTAAGATCTGGTTTTTACTGGCCCTCCCTGTTTGCTGATGTGAAGAAATTTGTTGTTTCATGCCATAAGTTCCAGATCTTTGAAGGCAAGAAAAATCTATTGCCTTTGCCCCTCAAACCCATTTCAACCGAAAAACCATTCCAACAATGGGGTTTAGACTTCATTGGGGAGATCCACCCATCATTCTCTGGCCAACACAAGTGGATTTTGACTGCCACAGATTACTTTACCAAGTGGATAGAGGCCATCCCTTGTAGGCAAGCCAATGACTCAATCATTATGCAATTCCTGGAAACCAACATCTTGTCTAGATTTGGCTGTCCCGAAAAAATTATCACAGACAATGCCGCTGCCTTCAAATCCAAGAGAATGATCAGTTTTTGCCACAAATACCAAATTACCTTAGGTCACTCCACAGCCTATTACCCTCAAGGTAATGGTCTGGCTGAGTCATCCAATAAAAGTTTGATCAATATCATCAAGAAAGTCTTGGAGGAGAATAAAAAGAATTAGCACAAAAAGATCGTAAATGCGCTATGGGAAAACAGATTGACCACCAAAAGATCCATTGGAACAAGCCCATATGAATTGGTTTATGGCATGGAGGCAAGATTCCCTTCATCTTTGGGAATCCCAGTGATCAAACTACTGCAAGAAATACAAGCAGAGCCTAATGATATTCAAAGAAGGATCAATCAAACTATTCACTTACAGCAGACAAGAGAGGATGTATATCACAGAACTTAGATTTTACAAGAAAAACTGAAAAAGATGTTTGACAAAAGAACCAAAGAAGAGGATTTCTTCATTGGGGATAAAGTGTTAAAATGGGATTCTAGAAGAGAGGATAAAGGGAAACATGGCAAATTTGATTTCCTGTGGAAAGGACCATCTATTATTCAAGTTGTACAAAGCAATAACACCTACTTTCTGAAGAGTTTGGATGGCACAGAAGCTGAAGATGGCCCTGTCAATGGGCGAATGCTCAAAAACTATTTTGATCCCTTTTGATGAACATAACACAACTGTATATTGTACATTAATATTTGTATTTCCAACATTTTTTACTTACAGCAGTTAGATAAGGAACCAACGCATCAAATTTTGAAGAAAGAATCAAGGAGATGCACCATTCTGATATTCATTTTGAATTTATCTCAAAGGAAGTGCTCGGGCAAATATGAATATGTTGGTAAGCACTCCGAAGGAACCAGCGAGAAGCAGAGTTGTAATATCACAGCAATTCAGCTCAAAAAGGAGCTGCATACAGGTTACAAAGATTCATATTAATGGCATCCAAGACAAGATGTTTTCAGATTATAACAACAGTTGAAAAATAAGGCAATCTGACCTGCTGTTCTTGACTTTTCACCAGGAAAATCCATCCCCAAGTGGAGCCACTGTTAGGTTCCTATACCAATAGGTGTCATTTTTCATGATTGACTGTGGAAATGCCAAATATGTCATCCTTTACAGGCTGCAAAGGTTCCATATTTCCAAGAAAATAAAAAATTTAAAAAATGTAAAGAGGGTATGCCCTAAAAGAAAAATCAAAGGGCAAAAAGAAGAATGAATTGGCCAAGAGAAAAATAAAAGAGATGAACCCCAATCAAAAGGCCAGGAAAGTGTGCTAGCTCAAATGCCACTACTATTCCATTTTTGAAGAATTTCATAGTTAAGGGAAGGCCAAACAGCTTAATCTTGGCCTCTCTAGGTTTAAATTTCTTGTTTTAGAGATAGAGAATAAAAATCTTTCCAAACTGTTTAATCTTGGAAGATCACTAGATAGGTAGAGAAACAAGGGTGCTCAACTACTTAATCTAAGCCCCTGGAAGAGATAAGCATAGATTTAGATAGGAGGGTAGTAAAAAGAAAAGAAGAAAATCAGGGTTTGCTAGTCCAAGTGCACCCAAACAAAAAGAAGAAAAAATGTTAGGCAAAGTAGGCGGGGTAGGGAATTTTGATGTTGCAGAATGAGACTTGTGATAAATTTTGTATCTCAAAGTGTTAAATTTACTTCTATCACAAGTGCAAAGCAGATTCCCCAGGAGCGGCTCAAGCGAGGCATGACTAACTCCCCTTCACACTTTTCCAAAATCATTTACTAATTTCCCCCAAGGATATTGAGATCTGCTCAATTCTCCTAGATTACTCCATTTCATGAGAAACGTTAAGAACAACCATGTTCTTGCTTTAGGATAGAAGTCACATTTCTCAAAACCTTTACCTTTTTCCCCTTTGCCTAAGTTATAAAACTTTGTACTTAGCGCTTTCCTTCCAAAAATCATATTAATTTTTAACTTTATTATATAAATCCCCCTTTATACCCTTTCCCGTATTAAAAATATAATAAAATCCCAATATTTAATATATCACTTCCTTGGTTGAAATATAACCATAAACTATGTTTCTCGAGAATTACTAAGTTTATTTGAAACTTAGTAAGAAACCTCCTCCGATGTGATATCGCAATCGCAATCAGAAATCGCAAGTGTTGGCCGCCCTCTGTTTGTTTCCCTGATGGAACTCCTCCAATGCAATATCGCAATCACGTCATCGCACCATCGCATCTCCGCTTTATTGTAAATCTCCACTTTACTACAAGTCGCCGCATTACCGCAACGACATATATCGCAATCGCATATATGTAAAGGCTGATGTCCCCTTGCCCTCCACCGACGCGATATAGCGATCGCTTGTCTGCCGTCCGATTAACCCCCGCACATCCAACGGCATATATCCATAGCGTTGTCGCATGTTGCAAATCCCATATCGTGCACATTTAAACCTTCCCCGATGCGATATCGCACTCCCCCGATGCGATATCGCTATCGCTATCGCCTATCACATATACTCCTAACCCCTTTCCCTTCGACGATGTGATATTGCGACTTCTCCTCGGCCATCTGATCCGCCCTTGCATGATCCAACAGCCTGCATTCATCCATTTCTATTTTGATTGCTCCCGACCCTCAAATCATGAATCTCCCGCTTAAAGTCATGTTTGCCCATTAAAGGGGTAAAAAGGTTATTTTCTTAAATTTTCACCCTGTGCTCGCACGCTCTCCAAGTGCAAAGGAACCAATATTGCTTCTTCAGCCATTTCGACCACCTCAGACCAGAAAAGCTCGGGACAACGAGCTCGCAGCCTCAACCAAAGTCACCATTATGCAGTCCTCCTCCTCCTTTTGATATTGTTCGATGCCAGCGCGGAACGACTTCCTAGCTCACAGAAAAAGAAACAAAGAGGACACGATAGCAGTCCTATCTGCCATACAATGGAAAGCAAGGGCGGTTTAGTAGAAAAAGAGTATCAGTGGAGAATTAAACACTAAATGAAATCAGAGGAACATTAAAGAGGATCCCAACAAGTCAAAGAATATCAGTGAAGAATTAAAAGCTATTAAAAGCTAAATCAAATCAGAATTGATGAACAGCGGAGCCGACTAAGAGGAGCAGATCAAAAGTCAAGGAACAGTTATTACAGAAAGTCGGCACAAAGCTACAAAGGATGCCTATAAGCTCATCTTTGAAGGGCCTGCCTCCAGCGCAGCATAGCTAGCTGTTTTTACTTTTCTTGCGAATTACGTTAGGTTAATCTTAGATATTATCTCAGATCTTTATGAGATATTGTTTGTACATATTTTGTCTTAGAAATACCTCCCCAAGCAATGTATTAAGGGTTGGTTGGTTGGTGATTTTCTATCTGAAGAGCTGCACTGTAAATTTTCAGTTTTTTTAATACAAAGAATTGGTGGAGTTCCTGATTTCTAGACTGCCTGGATGTAAAATTGGTGAATTGCTTGCTGCTACAGAATTCCTGTGTCGTTTATGAAACAATAAGCTTTCCTAAACTGTTTTTTCCTTTCTTTGTTTACAAAGCTCACATATATTGTATGATATTAGTAGTAGAGAAAAAGAATAGCTCAGGATTTGTTTGAATACACCCTAAGCTCAATCTCTGTTGCTAATTATGTTTTCTTCAGAATTAGTCATGAATATGAATTCTTCATTGCTCATGTTTGCACTAATTCTCTCATCTATGAATGCTATTTAGGAATCCTTAATTGCTCCTAGATAATATTCTCACACTTTCCCTCTGTCAACATAGTGAAAGATTCTTAACTGCCTTCCACTACCTGATTTCATTCCATCACTTTCAGATTTGAAGAATTGTTTCATTGATGCCTGTCTAGCTCTATAGTATCACTATTCTCAACAAGCACTTTCAGCAGCACATAATCATTGACTCCACTACCCAATGGGCTAAGACATTCCAAAGACTGCATACCACCTCTATTCGAAGACATCATCCAACCAAACCAAAACTTAAAACAAAACTCTGTACATAATAACTAGCCTAAAATCTCACCAAAACAAAGCTAAACTATAAAGAGAGAGCCCTCTCTGGCTGCAGGTAGGTTAGGACCTGCATCTAAAATATTGGTTAGTGGTTACCTCGGCCATATCCCTTAGGAGCCAAGGACAACCTGAGTGATAACACATACAACATCAAGCCCTTCACAGATGAGGTATTGTGTGACATTGCTACCCTTGATGTTTGTGATGTATTATTAGGCCAACCATACCTGTGGAAGCGACATGCCATATATGAGTCAAGGCCTTGTGCTGTTATTGTTACCTTGGGAAATAAGTTGTATAGGATACCAGAGGTAGCACCGCCTACCTCCATCTCTTTGGTTCTACAATACAATACACTAAGCTGATTTCCAAAACTGGGAAATTTGTTTTCCTGATGATACGCCCTCAAGGAAGGAAGAAGACAGTGGCCACAACCTCTAGACAAGTATCCTTCGCATGACAACTCTTGATGGACAAGGTCATGCAGGGGTACAAGGACAACTTCACCTCCCCTGCAAGGATTCCTCTGCACTGTCAGGTCAAGCACTCCATTGATTTGACCAGAGGTGCGTCGCTAACCAATGGATCAATCTATTAGCGCTCCATTCTGGAGAATGATGAAATCAAGAGGGAGATTCAAGATTTGTTTTAGAAAGGTCACATCCGACCAAGTTCATTGGCCTGTGGGAGCTCGATCATGTTGGTACAGGAGAAGGATGGGACTTGGAGACTCTGTATTGAGTACCAGGTGCTGAAAAAGATCATTGTTCGGAATAGGTACCCGATCCCACGGATTGATGACCTTCTGGACCAATTGAAGGGGGATAAATATTTCACCAAGATCAATTTGAAGTCAGGATATCACTAGGTACCAGTCGAACCCTCCAATGTGTGGAAGACTGCCTTCAAATCCAAGGAGGGTCTTTTTGAATGGTTGGTTATGCCTTTCGGGTTGACGAATGTTCATGCAACCTTCATGAGGCTAACAGATGACATCTTGTGGCCATTTACCAACTCGTTTTTAGTGGTATAGTTTGATGACATCCTGATATTCAGCCAGAGTTGTGAAGAGCACCTCCACCACATCTGACAGGTTCTCCAAACACTGTGGCAACACAAGTTATGTGCCAATTTGGAGAAATGCACTTTTGGCATGACCCAAGTTCAATATCTTGAACACATTATTGATGAACAGGGGGTGCATGTGGATCCATCCAAGATCCAAGTCATTCGGGATTGGCCATGTCCAACCACTCTGACAGAGCTCTGCAAATTTCTGGGTCTTGCCAACTTCTACTGCAGGTTCGTGTTGGGATTTTTTCATATCACTTGGCCCATGAGCCAAGTCCCCAAGGGAGGAGCAAAAGAAAAATTATTTTGGTCCGAGTCTCAATAGAAGGCATTCATAGAGTTGAAACATTGCCTCTACTCGACACTAGTTCTCACATTACCAGACTTGTAGCAACCATTCTAGATAGAGACAAATGCCTCTGACTATGCTATTGGGGTAGTCCTTACTCAACAAGGGAATCCAGTGGCATATCACAGTGGGAAAGTTCCAGACACAGTCTGGAAGTATCCCACTTATGACAAATAGTTGTATTCCATTGTGTAGGCATGCTGAAAATGGAAACATTACATTTTGGGGAAGGAAATGGTCATCCACATAGACCACTACCCCCTATAGTTCATACAAATGCAAGGGAATTTGTAGAATGGTCGCCATCAGAAATGTTCCACATACCTACAACAGTTCCATTTGAATATCAAGTATAAGAAGGGAAGCACCAATGATGTTACAGATTTCCTCAGTCGACCATCGATCATGGCATTAACCACCATACTCAACTCTTGTGGGCACGAGACTTCTAATTGGCCACTTCTCTACAAAACAGACCCAAAATTTGGCCACACATACTAGACACTCTTGGAGGGTCAACATGTTCTAGATTTTCACCTGCAGGATGCCCTCTTATGCCACTTAGGTCACCTTTGTGTTCCTTCAAGTGAGCGTTCCAAGATGATTTAGGAAGCACACTACAATTAGGGTGTTGGGCATTTCAAGGTCAAGAAAATGGTGGTAGTACTGCAAAAGTATTTCTATTGGCCTAATCTTCAACAAGAGGTCGGTAAGTACATCAGATCTTGGACTGTCTACGCCATTGCCAAACTGACCATCAAGAAGCAAGGCCTCTATACTCCACTACCTACCCCTAGTCAAGCTTGGGAATCCATCTCCATGGGTTACATGTTGGGCCTTCATTCTACTAAGAATGGAAATGACAGTGTTTTTGTGTTCATCGACAAGTTCTCAAAGATGGCCATTATGGTGGCCTACAAGAAGAATATCACATCATAAGCCACTGCTAAACTCTTCTTTGAATGAGTGTGGGTACACTTTGGGATCCTACAATCTATCATCTTAGATCGGGACAACAGGTTCCTCAATATATTTTGGTCCAGTCTCTAGTCGATGCTGGACACTAAACTCACTAAGTCCGCAGAATTCCATTCCCAAACGGATGGCCAGATAGAGGTTTTCAACAAGATGATCTTACACATTCTGTGCATGTACGACTCAAAGCATCCATGCACATGGGATGAGAGCCTCCCCTATGTTTAGCACAACTATAACCGGGCTCTCCACAGCTTGAATGGCCACAACCCTTTTCAGGTGGGCTTGGGATTCCAACCACTATGTCCCATTGATATGGTCATGTCATTTGCAGCTACTTAGGTAGATTCAACTCATGTCCAGTCTGAAACAAATAAGGCAAACAACTTCATTGAGCACATCCAACATATCATCTAGCAGTTCCACGACATTCTAGAGAAATCAAATGCCAAGTACAAGCAGTGACATGATCAACATCGGGTGCCACACAAATTTCAGATGGCCGACAAAGTTTAGTTGCATTTGCAAAAGGAACGCCTTATCGAAGCCTATCGGAAACTCAGACCACTCTAATATGTCCCTTACACCATTACCAAGGCTATGGGAAAAAATACATTTGAGCTCAACATTCCCCCATTCCTTGCCCTACACCCAGTTTTCAATGTGGACTGCCTTTGGCCATACTTTCCACCATTACCAGACACATCCAACATTGCAGAACAACTCACACCAACATAGTTAAATCGAGATTACATGGAACAAGCTGCAACTAATCAGATCATGGACATGTTGATCAAGCACACTCCCCAGTAGAAGATCCAACTATATCGAGTTGTCAAAGTAGGCTAACTCCTTCACCAGGGAAACTCGCTCACTAGGGACCAAGTTCAGCAGAAGTTTCATCATCTCATGGAGGAACTCAATGTAATGCGGACTATTGCTTCTGAAAGGGGGAGAAATGATCTAGGTGGATATTGGTGGCCACCTGCCAATTCCACTTGGACCCCCACCATTGTTTCTTTTAGCTTTTCAGTTTCCGTATTTGTAGAACAATTTACTATTTTTAGTAATTTTTCAAGTCCTGAACTTTCGGAGCTATTTTGAGGCCCTAAACAACATTTTTTGGGAAAACTAGGAGCAACATGTGTCCATGGATCGATGTTTCTCTTCCCAAAGTTGTAGTCCTTGGATAGATCCTTCTAGTGAGGTATTGTGTGCGTTAAACGGTGATTGTATGCCAAAGTTACGACCTTGTTTAGTTGACGACCAATTTGCCCAAAACAGGGCCCATAGTTTGGTGCTTCATCTCCTGGGGTTAGGGTTTTAGATGTTTATGGTTTTCCATTATTTCTCAATAATAAATAGGCCTTTAGGCCTCATTGTAGGATAGTTCAAAAGCATGTATTTGCCACATCTCTCCTCATAGATAAGCTACCATCGCCCAAGCTAGTTTATTTTCATTTCTATTTGTAAGCACATTTTAGTATTTTAGATTAATGAAATGAAGTATTATTTCTATTGTAACTCTGTATTTATGGTTATCTATGTAATTTGTTGCATTCCCATTTAAATCAGGATCAACGAGGCATGTGACAAAGCGCATGAATTTCTTGGTCAGGCCATATTTAATTGTTGACCGGATCCATAGATCGGTTAGTTCTCTATTTTGGAACTGTTGGGGCCACTGATTTATCAAAAGAAACTTCCTGCAAAAAGACAACTACCATTCTCAACTCGCATGCTAACTCAACCTCATCTATTAGATCTGAAACACTTCAACAAGTGCTTAGGTGTCGCATGAATTAATTGGTTTGGTCAGATCATGTATTGGAAAACTAGAGGTTGAATCGCTAAAATGCCCATGTGGATGACAATGTATGCATCATTCCATCTTCTAGAATGATGCAAATTCAATGGTGTTTATGCATGTGTTTTTGGAAAATGAGGTTAAGAGATGGGTGTTGGTTGGATCTCTGTGGCACTATGATCTGTGTGATCTGTTGCAATCTATGTGATATATTGGATGCATCATTTCTCAGACAACCCAAGCATGGTATATTTGGCAATAAGATTGATTCAAAGAAATTATGATTCACCAATGCTCTCATTCTAGGGCTCAACATCAATGTTGGGTCAGACGTTAGCAATCTCGCTCCAGAAATACACATAATTGAATACAGTTTTATTGGTGTCAAAGGCCATGATCATATTATCATTGAACTCATTGTTACCACTCAACTTGATTCACATCCTCTTCAAGGTCACCAAAAATTGGATTTTTATGGATGGATCCACACCATGCATGGGATTGAAGTTACTTAATTGATTTTTGAATAAAAGGAATATGAAAATGGTATGACAATATCAGACAAAAAATGATGCAGAAATCGAACGAGATTAATGCAAGCCTCATAGTACTAAATTAAAATGACTTTGATGGTACTAGATGTCTTCTATGGAGGGTTAATGTTTGAGTTTATGGGTCTTTATTTTTCTTCCTCTTACAGTTTGATATCTAAAGTTATAGTGACCTTATTTTAATCATATGAAAGACGAGTTAATGAACAAAAAAACATCTTTTAAGTTGATGCTTCTCAACATTCTTCGGTGCCGAGAGAACACATTACTTACTTGATTATGATGAGTATGTTATATCCTAATGTGTCTTATAATTCTTCGGTGCTTCAAGAACATTAGTTATAGGTTTTCTTCATATGTATGTAAGTTTATATGTTAAAAGAGCTAGTTGTATGATGGACTGTTGGATAAGCTCAATACATAGACAACTTACCTATATAACTTGAAGTATTTATTTCAATGCATACTATTATGATGGAAGAATGTCCATAGAGATACTCAGTATCCAGGCTATTGTTAGATCTAAGACTTTTGTGATCCATATTGTAGAAAATATCTTTTGGAATAATCACATCATTAGGATTTGGTCATTCAAAATGATGTTTCGAACCAACCAATGTGGTTCATCCTTAGGACAAGGTGAAATAAATCATACAATCTTCAGGAATAAATAGTAAGGATGCATCATTGCCCAGGTTAGACGTTGAAAACTAATGATGAGATTATTCTGAAAGACATTTATCCAGACTATTCTTTAGGGTAGTCAAGAAGCATCAATTGTAAAATGTTTGTCAATGATGGTCAGAGGCAGTTATGTTTTAAATGGAGGTCAAGTGATAGCTCAAAGATGTGGTGGTGAAGAAAGAGTGGTGTTTGCAATATTCCAGAGTGGATGTGAGTGTTGATGAGGACTAGTTAGACATATATCATATTGTTGTTGTAATATGTGTTTTGATTGTTTTCCATGTAAGAATTAAGGGAGGGTGTTGGAAGTAATGCTTCCATGCCATATGTAGATGTCATTATGATTCCCTAGGTGCCAGTCTAGAAGCTATTGATTCCTATATGATGAGTTGGATTCATGATCTAGATGTGTCTAAGTCAGTGTGTTATGTCTTATATATATGTAATTGTTGTGATGAATAATATAATATAGTGTGATCTTTTTGTGTTTCGTAATATCTCTGTGGTCATCTGTCAATATCTAACATTTAGTAACTATGATTCATATTCATCTTATCAATTTAAAATTGGGAAATTTTCATTTATATTTTATATGGAAAGAATGTAAAAGAATATTATCTTTCTAAGATGTTAATGTAAAAAGGATTAATTATGGGTCTATTAGTTGTTTGTTTTATGTTGTAAAGTGTTAACACCACAACAGAAATGTGCATCAGAGCCTTTGCAGAGAACATGCCTAAGCCTCAAGCTCTTTTGAAATGTCACATATGTTTAGTTTGAGAGAAATTGATTTTTTTTGAAACACATAGTTATATTTAATTATTTTTAAGTAGATAGTAGATGTTGTACATGAGTAAAGTGAATTTTGTAATTTTGATTTATATTCTTATATTTTAAAATTATATCAAAACCTATAATCTAATTGAACTTAAATTCATTTTCAATTCATTATTCTGTATGATATTTCTAATTTATGTTTATTCTTTATATACTATTTGACAAACTAAATGATGTAGCATTGTCAAGAGGAAGTAAAAAAATTTAGACAACAATGTGATAGTCTAATAAATTCGATCATGTTTGCAATTATTTTCAACTTAATTATGTTGAAGTTAGAATTTTATTTGAAATCTAATTACATAAATCCATTTTGAATTTAGATATAATAAATTCCGTAAAAATTGACTTACTCAAATCTTGCTCAAACTTAGTGAGCAATTGTAATTTTTGTGTAAACAAGCTTTTAGTTTTTTATTTATATCTAAAATATTCATTGCATCGAGTAGCTCACAAGTATTGAACTTGTGACTACCTTTTGACATGTAAGTGAGGCATCTACAAGCTATATATATGAAGATAACTTAGAATACCAAATATTACACACACAACAAACTCAATTGACACAATATTAAATCACTTACTGTATTCATCCAATTTTTTATACAACCATTCAATTTATAGGCACATATGGTCCTTATATATCCAAGAGATCTAGAAACCTCTATTGAAAACTCAAGCTTCTCTACTTTCTAGACTCTCCCTTCTACCTTTCTTCTGCTTTTATTTTGTCTTTTCGCCTTTTCGTCTTTCCATTTCTACCTTATTTTGACAACCCACCCAACCCCCCCCCCCCCCCCCCCCCCCCCACCCCCCCCCCCCCCTCCTTCGTGTAGAAATGATTTTTCTACAAGGAAAAGATGTTTTTTAGAAATATTAAGGTTCATATTACCAAGTGGCTTGGTAAAGGTGCCAGTAACATTTTTATATGTATTACAATAGACTAGATCAATTTCTTTTGATTGGATCTTTTCTCTTAAAAAATGGTGTTGAACTTCAATATGTTTTGTGCTTGCATGATACACTCGGTTGTGCACCAATTCTTAAATTATAAAACTATAGCCAAATTCCACTTTGGAAAACTAATTTTATGGATACGGTGGTTAAATTTAATTCCTCTTTCCAAGAGGACCAAAATTGACCTAAAGATCATCAAATATGGAGAAGAGAAAGTGTACTTATGAAGAAAATCCCACATGTGCACATTTGGATAGGTCGAACCTAAAGAATATTGGATAGCCATGGAAACCTATAAACACAGGTGACCTCAAGCTCATTTGTACGTCACAAAGAATCTTCTTCTTCCCTTCTTCATTGATTGGGTCATACAGGTTTGAGGCAGTGATGACAACAAATGTTCACAAAAGTCTAAAATTACAGGGTTCAAGGCTCACATCTATTTTAGGTCTTTTAGGTTATAGTCGTAGGCACGTCATGGGGAAAATTAAACCACAATCATTGTGTAATAGCCCTCGTGAAAATTCTATGTAATAAAGATAAAAACAATAACCATGAATGAACGAGACACTTATTCCAAGCTAAATGTTGGGCAAGAAATCCTAGGGGGTGTTCATTTGGTTGTTTATGGCTAAGGAAATTGGCAGAGGAAATGGATAAGGCATTAAAGAGGGAAAATGCAATTTTGGCACATTTATTTACGAAAATAATGGAAATTTTGAGAAAAAGGAGGTGAAAGGTCACAGGTTGCATGTGAGGACAAAAATGAAGGAAAATAATGGAAAATGAAGAAAATAGAGGCCTTATTTATAAAGAGGCTTATGAGGATCAGTTGGTAATGTTTTGGTCAGTTTAGCTTTGGATCTCTCTCATTATTCTCTCTCACTCTTTCACACTCATGGAAACTTATAGCTTTCTTGGAGCACTTGGTGTTAGAGAAAGAAAGGAGGACAATGTAATAGGAAGAAAAGATCAAGTAGGGAAAAGTAGGATCAAGTAGCTACAATAGGCTTCATTGTAGGTATCAACTTGCATGTGTATTTTCATTGCTATGTATGACATGCATGGGATTGCATGTGTTTCTTTCCACCATCGCATGGGTTTCTGCAGGTGTGACATTATTTTCAGCCTAGCCTTTCCATTTCTTAATAGCCTTGATGAGATGGGTTCTCTCATGCAAGTTGTGTGGGATGGCCAAATTGGATTTGAAGCCAAGTGGGGTAGATCTCCAAATTGACAAACACATGGTGGTAGCTATCCCTGAACCCGGCTGAGGATGCATGAAGTCACTGGTCTAGTAACCCTTGAACCAAACTGTGGGTTGCGGTAAAGCGAGATTGTGTGCCTCGTGTTGAGAAATGGAAACAAGAAATTCGAGTTTAACTTTTCCTTGAATTGAACTATGAATTAAATTCGAATTTTATTCTCATAGCACCTTAAAATAGTTAAATTAAGTTTATTAAACTTAACTTAGGAAATTCAAGTTGGAAGTCTTTTGGAAGTCATGTATATGTTCTCCCCATTTTGTAGGAGTCCAGTGTGAGTTAATTGTGAGTTGTAAAATAGAAGACTCAGTTTCATGAGCCAGTTCAGTTAAATTAGTTGTCAAACTGATTGAGAGAAGTAATAGTGAGTTAACAGTCACTGGTGACGCTAATGAACTCCACTAGTGCTACTCTAGTTAATTGAATATTTACTCAAGAGAAACCCATGCAGGGATAATGTACTATTTCTTTTAGATTTTTATGAGTTTCACTGATAGTGCATGCAATTAGGAATTGATCCTTGAGCCATTGCACTATTTCTAGAGGCTTTATTTCCCTTTAAATACAAGCTATCTTTCATAGGAATTACACATTGTAAATCAGAGTTGTAGAGCTTGTGAATTGGCTAATATTTGGCCTTGAGCTTTCTTATGAATTGGAGATTGAATTTGTTGAGTGCAGGGATTGTTCTAGAAGGAACAAGCATTGTAATTTCATCTTGATTTTCTGGATTAATACAAAAAATATAGTGGGCTTTTGAGCTATGGCCTTCCCCGGAAATTTATTGTGTTATGTTCCTTTGATTCTCTTCCTCTATTTATTATTGTCTTCTTAATGTTTATGGGCTTCCTTTGTAAATAGTAGAATAATATTCTTCTCTCTTTCTTTAGCAAATTGCATTAGCTTGTGACTCTATAGGATTTTCTACATGGTATCGGAGAAAGATTGTTTTTTGGGCCAAGAGTTTTCCAAGAAGATCTGAAAATTTCTGTGCAAAATTAAAAAAAAAAAATCATAGATCTAGAATCCTTGGGAAACAATACCCAAATTCAAAAAAAAATCGATTGAATCAGAGTTTTGATGCGGGAGATATGTTGATTTAAAATCAGCTCTCTCGAGGAGATTTCCAAGTTTTGAGTTTCTAAGTTATAAGTGGAAGTCGAATTTTCATACATACTTCAGGATCGCCAGATGGCATTCCATCGGTTGAGACTTGAGTATGCCTTGGAAGGTAGCTCAAATTTCATATCATGGAGGGACAGGATTGGGGTTGTGCTAGAGGAAAATGGCTTGAAGGAATTTATTAAATAAGCAATTCCTAAGCCAACAACCAATGATACACAGAACTTGGCTAAGTGGAAGAAGTGTGTGGCAAAGGCAAGGCAGACAATCCTTGAGGGATTTTGAGATCATATTGTCTCGAGTCTCAATGGAAAAGAAACACCACATGACATGTGGAAAACATTGACGGACTTGTATTAGAATAGTAGTGATCAAAGGAAGTTAGCACTAAAGGATAAACTTCATAAAATCAAGATGGAGAAAGGTGAGATGATTCCAAAGTACTTGACGAAGTTCACTAAATATCAAGATGAACTTGGAAATATTGGAATCATGGTTTCCGAGGAGGAGATGGTGAGTCTTTCTCTTCTTGGAGTCACAAAGAGTTAGCATAGTTATCAGAACTCTATCAATGGTTAGGAGAAGTTGCCTAATTTGGAATGGCTATGGTCAGATTTGATGCAAAATGAGATCAGGAGGAACACCAGGGATGGATTTTCATCAAAGATTGGTGATGAAGAGAAATGTGCCTTAGAGATTAAGGCAAGGAAGGGGAAAGGTAAAATTTCTCATTCCAATTTATATTTTTATCATGGAGGTAAGAAGAAGGACATGATGAAAGTTAAATGCTTTCACTGTCACAATATGGGTCACTTTGCTACAAATTATCCATTGAAGAAGTCCAAGGAGAAGTCCTTAGGAGGAGCGGTGGGTGAGGCTTTGGCCTCCCAATTCGAATTCGACTTTTCCCTCATTGCATGCATGGTGTCTTCAAAGATGGTAAGTGTCTGGTACGTAGAAAATGGAGCTTCTTTCCACATGACTAGTGATAAAGATTTATTTAGTTAACTGGAGGAGAAAGATCTCAAGATGAATATCGAGATGGGTGACGGTAACTATAGTGTTACTAGTGTGGGCACTATTATTTTTCAGAGGGAGCATGTGGCTCCACTCACCTTGAAGAATGTTATGCATGTACCTGGATTGAAGAAGAACTTGGTATACATTGCCATGCTTGAGGATAGAGGCTATGATGTGATATTTTTGAAAGGAAAGGTTTTCGTATGACACATAGCCATGGGTCAAGTAAAGAATATAGGGATTTGAGTTCAGAATCTCTATAAGATAGAGGTAGAGGATTGTGCTACTTTGAGTTCAAAAGTGGAAAAGATGTTGAGCCAAGACATCAACGAGTTGTGGCACAGATGATTGGGCCACTTGCATCATGGGGATTTCAAGATATTGCAACAAATCTCTACTGTTCTTCCCAAAGGTACACTTGAGAAAGCGATACACGTAAGGGTTGTAATTTGGTAAAATACACCAAGTCTTCCTTTTCAGACATAGACAATCAAGTAGAGTCTATTCTGGAGAGAGTCCATTCAGATGTGTGTGGACCATTCTCGACAGCATCCACAACCAAACATAGGTATTATATTATATTTGTTGATGACTATTCTCATATATGCTCGGTATTTTTTATGTAGAAAAAGGATCAAACTGTCACAAAGTTTTGTGAGTTCAAAGCATTGGTAGAGAAAGATTCTGGAATGAAGGTTAAAGCTCTACCGAGTGATAATGGTGATGGTTATGTCCCTAATGAGTTTAAGAACTTTTGTGCAGCAGAAGGGATTAAATGAGAGTAGAAAACACCCCATAACGCTCAAAAGAATGGGGTTTTCAAGAGGAAGAATAGGAGCATAGCAGGGGTAGCAAGGGCGATGTTGCATGATCAGGGCCTACCACTAGAATTGTGGGTTGAGGCATGCAACATAGCGGTTTGTGTTCTGAACCGTAACCCATATCAGATACTTGAGATGAAGACACTAGAGGAAGCTTATTCAAGTAAGAGGTCAGATCTTGGTCACTTTAGGATTTTTGGGTCATCGGTTTATTTCCATGTGACCAAATATGCACGGAAGAAGCTTGATCCAACAATAGAATTGGGAATCTCTGTTGGGTACATGGATACACCCCACAACTATCGGGTCTACATGTCGAGCAGTTGGATGATAGTGGTTTGTAGGGATATTAGGTTCAATAAGGAGAAGTGCATGTGAGTATCCCTTAAGAGGGAGCTTGCACTACATGCAGATGAGAAGCTTTTAGCTCCTAAGGTTGAGGGGCCTCAGATTGATGTGGAGTAGCCACATGTAGAGGTTCAGAGAGTGGAGACATCCACTCAAGCAGAGCCTTCCAGAGAGGGATGAAGGCACACTAGAGAGGCTCATGGATTCTTGGGTGATGTACGAGAGAATGTGGGAGCACCCTCTTCTCAGTGCAGACAAAGGAGGTCACTAGAAAGGTACATTGGATACATGGAACTTATGGGTCCATGTGTTGTGACAGAAACATGTTCCTTTCATAAAGCAATGTAGAAACAAATTTGGGTTGATGCAATGGTGGAAGAGTATGACTCCATAGTTCAAAATAGTGTTTGGGATGTGGTCCCAAGACCGGAGGACAAGTAAGTTGTGAGCTCTCGTTGGATTTACAAGGTAAAGCAAGCTGAAGATGGTAGTGTGGAGAGGTATAAGGCCATATTTGTGGCCTGTGGCTTTTCACAGGTAGAGGGGATTGACTATGATGGGACCTTTGCTCCTGTTGCAAGGTACCCATTAATCAGATCCATTTTGGCACTATTGGCATAGATGGGTTGGAATATCCATTAGATGGATGTGAAGACTGCCTTCCTCAATGGCGTGATTGAGGAACAGGTGTACATAGAGAAACCTGAAGGTTTTGAAACCTTGGATCGTGAGTCACATGTGTGTCGACTCTAGAGAGCTTTGTATAGGCTAAAGTAAACATCGTGTGCTTGGCACACTAGGATAGATAGCTACTTCATTGGGTTGGGCTTCAAGAAGAGTGAAGCGGATGTGAACCTATATCACATAGTGCTGGAAGATAAGTTGTTGATCATTTTACTTTATGTAGATGATCCTGTGCTCACAGGTGATGAGAAGCTAATCAAATCTTGCAAGGAGGACCTTGCAAGATAGTTTTTGATGAAGGACATGAGGCTCATGCACTACTTTCTTGGCATGGAGGTATGGCAGAGATATGGGGAGTTGTTTGTATCTTAGGGCAAGTATGCCAAATAGATACTCTTGAGATTCCACATGGAGAGAAATAAACCCATCAAGACTCCTCCAGATGGTAAGTGGAATAGGCAGGATGCTACTTTAGGGAAAGATGTGGAAGCTAATGTTTATAGGCAGCTTGTGGGTTCACTCATGTACTTAGTGAGACCAAATCATTAGTAGTCAAGCGATGGTTAGGCCTACCAAGATGTATTGGAAGGCGACAAAGCATGTATTAAGATACCTCAGAGGCACTAATCAATTTGGGTTATGGTACAAATGGATAGAGGGAGTGAAGCTTCAAGGCTTCACCGATGTAAATTTGGAAAGGGGTCCATCCGATAGGAAGAGCACATGAAGAGGGATCTTGAGTATTGGGTCAGCGGTAGTGTCTTGGCACACTAGGAAACAAAGATCGATTACACTCAGTTCAACAGAATCAAAGTACATAGTTGAAAGTTAGGAAACATGTAAGGCTATATGGATGAGGAAGATCTTGGTTGGTTTGTTTGGTCAATAGATGGATCTGACTGTGATTTATTGTGATAATCAGAGTTGTATCAAACTCTCTGAAAATCTAGTCTTTCATGATCAGTCCAAACATATTGATATCTCGTATCATCATCTCAGATATTGTGTATTGAGGGAGATCATGTTGTTAGATTACATTCCCATAGAGGAGAAAGATGCTAACATCTTGACAAAGGTATTGTGTGCCTCGATGGGCCTATGAATCCTTGACTGTGGGTTGTGGTAATGCCAGAATTTGTGCCTCGGTAGGCCTATGAATACCTGCCAGTGAATGGTGGGATATATAATAAAGCAAAGAGGTGGATTTTCTCTTTGTTGGGCCTAGTGATTCCTTGATGGAATGCATGATAAGGCTTGGAGAGTATATCTCGATGTAGGGCCTAGTGATCCCTGGATCAAATTACATATGCATGGTAAAGCCTAGATATTATGTCTTGGTGTAGGACCAAGTGATCCCTAGATCAAACTGTAGATGCATGGTAAACCCTGAGATACTAGGAGGCACTCAAATTCCTCACGGTGTTGGTGGAGAACTCGGTGGCATCCGCATCAATTGGTGTTTTCTATATGTTCTATGAGTCCCACATTCATGCTTGGAATGTAAAACGAGGGTGATTGGTTGAAGAGAGACTTGGCTCAGCCAATCTATGGTCAGGTGGAACGTGGTAGTCCCATCTTAGGTTAGCTCATTGCATTGATTAATGATAAATTCATTCCATTGATTTTCATGTGTAAATGTACTAGCGTATATATGATTTTTTATGTCTAATATGTTTATTGTAATTATGTTCCTATTATTCTAGTTATATGTTCATTTTATGGCAACAACTATGTTTGGCTCTCAACATGTTTTTACTTGTATTTAAATGGATATAGTATCTATGACCTAATAAGTGATAAGGAAATAAATGATAGTAGGAAACAATGGTTCATGGAAATTCTCAAACAAGTAAGAGATCCCTACACTTAACTCTGTTGTTTACACATGTAGGTTGCATGTCGAAAATATGTTTGATTAAATGCCTATCATGGCTAGTACGGCTCTGGTTAAGGCCTTGATCAACTATTTACGTTTGCATCATTTTTCCCTTGTACTTTACTTAATTTTGAGCTTTCATTCCATTCTGGGCAGTGGCCTGGGCTATCGGCCTGAAAACATGGCTCAAATCTTGGAGTCACTAGTAGAGAATTGGCAAGTTTGGACCACAACCATTGGTAGGGAGGCCTATGAGAGTGACTTTAGGTCTCTGGTCACTGCCTTTCCCATAGTATGAGAGAGAATGAGCCTTAAATTGTACAGAAAAATAGTGGGACCCAGGGACAGGCTATGTAAGTGGTTGACTTGTCTCCTGAGGTTTCTGTTGATGGTATTGGATGGTTGTATGTCATGTTCCATCGATTCCACTTTAGAAATATAATTTTATGGATATGGTGATTGCATTTAACTCCTCGTTTGGAGAGGATCAAAATTTACCTAAAGAAAATTGGATACCCATGGAAGCCTATAAATATAAGTGACCTCAAGCTCATTTGGAGATCAAAAGGCATATTCTTCCCCTCTTCCTCATTGATTGGCTCACACAAATCTGAGGCAGGGACAACAACAAAAGTTCACAAAAGTCTAAAATTACATGGTTGGAGGCTCACATCTATTTTATGGTTTTTATATTGTAGTTGCAAGCATGTCACAGGGAAAATTCAGCCATAGTCACTGTGTAACATACCCAGTGAAAATTCCATGTAATAAAGATAAAAACAATAATCATGAGTGAATGGGACACTCATTCCAAGCTGAATGTTTGGCATGACATCCTAGGGTGTGTTCATTTGGTTGTTTATGGATAAGGAAATTGGAAAAAGAAATGGATAAGGCATTAAAGAGTAAAAATAGAATTTTGGCACATTTATTTATGAAAATAATGGAAATTAGGAGAGAAAGGAGGTGAAAAGTCATAGGTTGCATGTCAGGAGGAAAATAATGGAAAATGAAGAAAATAGAGGTCTCATTCATAAAAAGGATTTTGAGGATTAGTTGGTAACCTTTTGGTCAGTTTAGCTTTGGAGATTTCTCATTATTATCTATCTCTCTCATATTCTCGTGGTAGTCCCATCTCTGGTCGATTCATTGCATTGACTAATGATAAATTCATTCCATTGATTTTGA
Source organism: Pinus taeda (assembly GCA_000404065.3). NCBI lineage: Eukaryota > Viridiplantae > Streptophyta > Pinopsida > Pinales > Pinaceae > Pinus > Pinus taeda. The sequence goes on along the minus strand of APFE030463478.1, from coordinate 49,471 downwards.
GGTGTAAATGTATTGTTCTATATATGGATTTTTATGGCTGATATGCTTATTGTAATTATGTTCCTACTATGATGGTTATATGTTAATTTTATAGCAACAACTATGTTTGGCTCTCAGCATGTTTTTACTTGTATTTTAATGGATATTATATCTATGACCGAATAAGTGATAAGGCAACAAATGACAGGAGGAAAAGTTGGTTCATGGAAATTCTTGGATAAGTAAGAGATACCTACACTTAACTCTGTTGTTTACACTTGTAGGTTAGATGTTGTTGATATGTTTGATTAAATTCCTATCATGGTTACTACGGGTTTGGTTAAGGCCTTGATCAATTATTTACTTTTCCATCATTTTCTCCATGCACTTTACTTAATTCTAAGCTTTCATTCCATTCTGGGTAGTGGTCTGGGCTCTGGGCTTGAAAATGTGGCTCAAATCCCATATTTGTTGGTGCAACATTGGAACGTTTGGACCAGAGTTGCTAGAAGTAAAGTCCATGAGAGAGACTTTATGTCTCTAGTCACTCCCTTGCCCATAGAATGAGAATGGCTGATCCTTAAATTTTCTAGTACAGTAGTGGGACCCACGGAGTGGCTATCTCAGTGGCTGACTTGTCTCTTGAGGGTTTTGTTGATGGTGTTGGATGGTTCTATGTGATGTTCCATGGATTCCATTTTGGAAAGATAATTTTATGGATATGGTGATCATCAAATTTGGAGAAGGGAAAGTGTACTTATGAAGAAAAGCCCACATATTCAAATTTGGACATGTCGCCTTAAAGAAAATTGGATACCCATGGAAGCCTATAAATAAAAGTGAACTCAAGTTCATTTGGACATCACAAAGCATATTATTCTTTTCTTCTTCATTGATTGGCTCACACAGGTCTGAGGCAGGGACAAAAAAAAAAGTTCACAAAAGTATGAAATTACAAGGTTCTTGGCTCACATCTATTTCAAGGTTTTTAGATTATAGCCACTGGTAAATCACATGGAAAGTTTAACCATAATCACTCTGTAACAGCCCTATTGAAAATTCCATGTAATAAAGATAAAAATAATAACCACGAAAGAATGGGACACTTATTCCAAGCTGAATGTTGGGCATGACATCCTAAGGGGGGTTCATTTGGTTGTTTATGGTTAAGGAAATTGGCAAAGGCAATGGCTAAGTTATTAAAGAGGAAAAATGGAATTTTGGCACATCTATTTATGAAAATAATTGAAATTAGTAGAAAAAGGAGTTGAAAGGTCACACGTTGCATGTGAGGAGGAAAATGAATGAAAATTATGTAAAATGAAGAAAATAGAGGACTCATTCATACAAAGGCTTCTGAGGATCAATTGGTAGCCTTTTAGTCAGTTTAGATTTGGAGCTCTTTCATTATTCTCTCTCTCTCTCTCTCATAATCTTGGACACTTAGAGATTTCTTGGAGGACCTAGCATTAGAGCAAGAAAGGCAAAGAGGGTAAGAGGAAGAAAAGATCAATCAGGGAAAGGGAGGATCAAGCAACTACAATAGGCTTCATTGCATGTATCAGGTTGCATGTGTATTTCCATTGCTATATTTGGAATGCATGGGATCGCATGTGTCCATTTCTACCATAGCATGGGTTTTTCTAGGTGTGATGGTATTTTCAGCCTAGCCTTGCCATTTCCTAGTAACTTCTGATGAGATGGGTTCTCTCATGCAATTTGTGTGGGATGGCCAAATTGGATTCGAATCTAAGTGGGGTGGATCTCCAAATTGACAATCACATGGTGGTAGTGATCCCTGAACCAGACTGAGGATGCACGAAGCCACTGGCCTAATAACCCATGAATTGGACTATGGGTTGTGGTAATGCCAAATTGTGTGCCTCAATGGGCCTATGACTCCTTGATGTTGAATGGTGGGATATACGGTAAATCAAAGAGGTGGATTTTGTCTTCATTAAACCTAGTGATTCCTAGATGGAATGCATGGTAAAGCCTTGAGAGTATGTCTTGGTGTATGAACTAGTGATCCTTGCATTAGACTATAGATGTACGGTAAGTCCTGGAGTGTATGTTTCGGTGTTGGGACTAGTGGTTGCTGGATCAGACTGCAGGTGCATAGTAAAGCGTGAGATACTAGCAGTCACTCAAATTCCTCATGGTGTGGTTGGAGAACTCCGGTGGCATCCACATTGATTGGTGTTTTTGATATGTTCTACGAGTCCCACATTCATGCTTGGAATATGGCATGGGGGTGATTGGCTGAAGAGAGACTTGGCTCAGCCAATATATGGTCGGGTGGAATGTCATAGTCCCATCTCCGGTCAGTTCATTGCATTGATGAATGAGAAATTCTTTCCATTGATTTTCATGTGTAAATGTACTGGTGTATACATGGATAATTATGGTTGATATGTTTATTGTAATTATGTTCCTATTATGTTGGTTATATGTTCATTTTATGGAAACAACTAGGTTTGGCTCTCAACATTTTTTTACTTGTATTTTAATCGATATTGTATCTATGACCTAATAAGTGATAAGACAACAAATGACTCTAGGAAACAATGGTTCATGGTGATTTCCAGATAAGTAAGAGATCCCTACACTTAGCTTTGTTTTTTACACCTATAGGTTACATGTCGTTGATATGTTTGATTAAATGTTTGTCCTGGCTAGTACAGGTCAGGTTAAGGCCTTGATCAACTATTTACTTTTTCATTATTGTTTCCCTATACTTTACTTAATTCTAAATTTTGATTCCATTCTAGGCAATGGCAGCGCATTGGGCTTGAAAACATGACTCAAATCCTAGAGTTGATGGCACAAAATTGGCATGTTTGGACCACAATCGCTGGCAGGAAGGCCTATGAGAGTGACTTTAGGTCTTTGGTCACTCCCTTGCCCATAGAATGAGAGCAACTAAGCCTTAAATTTTCCAAAACAGTAGTGGGACCTAGGGACAGGTTTTTTGAGTGGCTGACTTGTCTCCTCAGGGTTCTGTTGATGGTGTTGGATGGCTATATGTGATGTTCCAACGATTCCACTTCCTTAAGGTCACCTAGGAGGTCAAGATTGATCATAGTAGCTTCTCATCTCATGTCTACCCCAGTTGGCATGGTATCTTGGGTGGATGTGGGAGGAGGGTGTTACAGAGTGGTATTAGAGCATGGTTCAACTCTCGAACTAAATGGGTTGAATGTGTGTTGGTCATGCATGCATGTAAGTTGCATGTGTGTCTCTTACACTTATATACTTGTTTCATTTACTTGATGATGGATTAGGGTTGTAGTATGGTTATCATAAAGAATTTGATGTTGATTTCATGAAGAGTAATTCACATGGGCATGTGACTGACTATGTATGGTTATTTTTCGCTTACATGTTGATTTTATGTTGCCTACTTACATACTTGTGTGTTAGGTTACATTTGGAATATTTTGATTACATGCATTAGTATTGTAGGTTGGTTACAATAACTAATCGATTATGTTCAACTACATGTGGTTATGCACATTTGTAGTTCGTTAGGCAATGACTATGCATATTGTAAGTTACATGTAGCAATGTGTACAATGGGGTAATGGTTGTTTTCATGCATGAGGTCATAGCGTTCATTATTGATATGGCCTTGCATTGATGATTGGATCCTAGTTGGAGTGATGTTAATATATTGATTCATTTATTTGTGCATGTCTATACGCTGTTATGATTATGTTATACATGTATCCCATTGCTTTAGTGATCTTGCAGACTGGGTATCCTCCCCAAGCTATACTAAGGTACGTCAATTTATTGTGATTTGGTTTATCTGACATATTATGCATTGCAGGAAGAAAGAGATCAAATGGCTAGCAAGGTGGTAGACTATGTAGAATGTCCCTATGCATTAGATGACCAGCCTGGTGTGGGGCATACTTCTGATTTGGCCGATACACTGAGGAAATTTAAGGAAGCGATAAGGAGTTGTAAGGCAGATAATGACTCGATCATATAGGCACAAGAGAAGAAAGCAGAGGTTAATGATATACTTATTTAGAGTTTGTCAGACTTGCAACAACAAGGGCTGCTTCGGTTTAGCCATGCACATGAGGATGGAACTAATGGAGCATATGGCAGTAGATCTCCTAGTAGACAAAGGTTGAATATACCTAATATAGTTAAATATGGAAGGTTGTTGAACACTTTGGAAAGGAGGGGCGATGAGTACAGCTATTATTATAGTTCTGGTTCTGATAGACATCATGATCATCGTTGTTGTCATCCTTATAGGAAGAATGATAGTGGGTACTTGCCAGATGAATTTAAAAAATCAAAACCACCTACTTTTGATGGAGATGTGAAAAATCCATAAGATGTAGAGGCTTGGATACTTAATGCCTTCTCCAATGAATTTGGTTCCCAAAGGCGAACCTCATGTTGGATGTTATCCTTTAAAATTCCTATGAACGCATCAATCCTATGCTCCTTTGGAATATATTTTAACCTTATATTCAATTTTTGGAAGTCCTCAATGTGCTCCATCATTGAACCCTTTTGTATGAGATTTATCAATTGGCCAAAAAACGTGTTTCTTTTTGTATCCTCATAATGTGCTATCATTTCATCCATAACAATAGCCCAAGTGACAATTTGTTTATGAGATTAAAGCCATCGATACCATATAAAATGATTTGGTTCCAAATATAAAGTTGCAATAATTACCTTTCATGTGTTTTTCACATTATTGAGATCGAAAAATTGCTCCATCTGTAGTATCCATGATACGGGATCCTTGGCATCAAACTTCCTCATATCAATCTTTTGAACATGGTGGTTCTTCGATCCAATGTTAGAGTCTATGAAATCATGATTAACATTTGTTTTGTTGTAATCATGAGTTTCCTTTACTACCCTGTCGCCATTAATAAGCATTTCTTGTAGAAACTTTGTCAAATCTATCTTCAAATCTTTCATCTTAGCTTCCATGCCTTTCTTTAAATCATCCATCTTAGATTCCACACCATCCATCTTAGCTTCCACTCCATCCATCTTTGCTTGCACGTCATTCATCTTAGCTTCTATGCCTTTTTTTAAACCATGCATCTTAGATTCCACACCATACATCTTAGCTTCTATGTCTTTATTTAGACCATCCATCTTAGCTTCCACACCATACATCTTAGCATCTACATCTTTATTTAAACCATCCATATCAGCTTCAATTAATTTTTGTGTGAGTGAAATTTGCTGCACTTCATCTCGTAATTTTGATATATCATGTTGCATTTCTTCCTCTTCTTCATGAGTCATGTTAGATCTTTCAGGTTGCTTACTAGGTGTTTCCATTTTCTTTCTTCAAGGCACCAATTACTGATAATAATGCTCCACTATGCCCTTTGAATTCCTTCGAACTAATTTTTCAAACCAAACTTATGCAAAAATTTAGAAAAAACTACACACCTTTTTCACTTTGTAGGAGCTCGATATTGAATCTGCTATATCTTTGTAATATGGGATCTCCAAGGTCTAAAATTTCTTCCATTAGTAACTCTCTCAGTACACTTTCTAACCCCACAAGTCTAATCAATATTGGATTCTCCAATGAAGAGTTATGCCAAATCTCCCACGATGGCCTAATTATAGATTGGTTCAGTAGAGCAATATTGTACGAAGTGCCACATGTCACTGTTTTGACCTTAGGATTTAAAACTAATACATAGAAAACTGCAGTTCGTCCTATTTTTGTAACTTCTTACGAATTTTCAATCTGATGCTTAGAAAACAAGTTATGATTATTTTCCGTAGGTCACTTGTTTGAGATATAATTTGGGATCTTATCAAAACCGTAGCTTCCTTGGATCATATCTCTGAAAATATAGTGAGACAAGATCTGCAATTTGGACCCGAGGTACAAAGAGGTTTCAGCTCAAATGGGTTTTGTTTTTCTCTTCTGAAACATCACAGAAAAAGGTTATAGCGAAAATTCCACGATGACCTATTTGGAGTAGCAAAACCCTAGAATCCAAGCTCTGATAACAAATGTTATGAAACTAGCTCACAAAAAGATAGAAAAGATAGATCAACGACTTAGAAATCAGTCTCTTTGAGGGGGCAACTGCCTTTACATTACACAAATTAACAATTATTGGATGCTACAAATGGAGAAACCTCCTTTCTATATATAGGAGTCTAAGGGGTCATAATATAACCAAAGTCGACCTAACAATAATAATATAAGGGCAAAAAAATAACAATAGTGGGAACAATAGGGGTACAACAATAAAAATAAGGGATACAATGACAATAATGATGGGGGAATCACTAGTATTATAGGAACCTAACAATATGTGAATAAGTCAGAAGATGCAGAGGCTTGGATACTTGGTATGAACAAATTCTTTGAGTTGCATGAGTACATAAACAACATGAAGCTAGGATAGCTATATTTAGCTTGAGAGGTAAATCAAACATCTGGTGGGAAGATGTTAAGTGGGTTAGAGAAATCAGGAAAAATTACTTTAGTTTGCTGTAATTCAATAGGCTTTTGAGATGGGGTCAATGAAATATGAAGAGTATACGGCCAAGTTTCATGATTTCTTGAGGTATGTACCATATCTTATTGATGAGAAGGCTAAAGTTTAGATATTTGATAGTGGTTTTCCATTAAAATTTAGAGATCAGATTGAGTATGATGAGCCTTGGTCACTTGAGGAAGTTATTTGGAAACTGAAGAATTGCTATGAGAAATCAAAGCATAAGAATGAACCTCAACATGGATGGAAAGGAAAAGACAAAGGTAAAGGTAATGGTAGCCTGAGAGGAGAAGGCCTCAACATGTACATGGGAAAGAAAATGTGCCACCGCAAAACAAATTTAATGTAGCTAAACAGGGACATGGGCCAAAATAGCAGCAACAACATAGAGGTGAGGGCACTGGTTGGTTGGAGTGTTGGACATGTGGTGAGGAGCACCTTAGGAGAGATTTTCTGCAGCATTAGGGTGGAAGGCCTAACATATACAGTGCACAGGAAGTGCAAATAATTGGGGACGTTGGTCATAGTATTCCACGCATCTATGCAGTAGTGGACAATGGGAAAGCATAACACCATGAATCTATGATTGAGATGGATGGTAAGATTTGTGATCAAGTTATTTTTATATTGATTAACTCTAGATCTAATTATAGCTATGTTAGTCCTAACTTGGTGGATAAGTGTGTGTTGAATAAGGAGTTGCATACAGAGCCTTGGTTAGTGCTGTTGGCTATAGGTATGAAGAAGCAAGTTCATCATTCGGTAATAGCTTGCAAATTTGATTTGAATGGTATGCCTACAACAACACATTTGAATGTGTTACCGTTGGGTTCATACAGTATGTTATTGGGCATGAATGGTTGTATCTACATAGAACCAAGGTTGACTTCTATGACAAAGCTATTGAGTGTGTTGACAACGACGGAGAACCAAGAGTTTCGCAAGGTAAGAAGAAATCCAGATCAGTTAGGATGGTGACAGCTATCCAAGCACAATGTAGCCACAGGAAAGGGTGTAATTTATTTAGAACACACATTTCTAGTGATAGGGGTAAAGAGGTTGAGGATACATTTTTGTTGAACAGGTACCTAGTGTTGCAACAGTTCAAGGATGTATTTCTTGAGGACATTATAGAGTTGCCACCTCACAGGGAGGTGGGTTTTTCTATTACGCTAGTGCTAAGGGAACCTAAATCATCTAAAGAACCTTATAGGATGAGCAAACTTGAGTTGGTTGAGTTAAAATGTAGTTGTAGGAAATGTTTAAAAAGGGATGCATTACGCCCAGTGTATCACCTTGGGGTGCATTGGTCTTGTTTGCGAGGAAGAAATGGTACCCTCAGATTATGCATTGATTACAGGCAATTGAACAATATGACTATCAAGAATAGGTACCCTTTCCAAGGATTGATGACTTGTTCGATCAGCAGAAGGGAGCGGTAGTGTTCTTGAAGATTGACTTGAGATTTGGATACCATTAGGTAAGCATCAAAGAGGAGGACATTTAGAAGACTGCTTTCAGAACTAGGTACAGGCATTATGAGTTTGTTGTTGTTCCTTTTGGCTTAAATAATGCTCCAACTACATTCATGTGTTTGATGAATAGTGTGTTGTGTCCATAGTTGGATAAGTTTGTTATTGTGTTCATTGATGATATACTGGAATATTCTAAAAATGAGGAAGAGCATATCAAGCACTTAGTAGCAGTATTGAGGTTGTTGAGAGAGCATCAATTTTATGTTAATCTCAGCAAATGTAGCTTCTTTCAAACTGAGGTATGCTACTTAGGACATGTTGTCTTCAAGGAAGGCATTGCAATAGATCTAGAGAAGATAAGGGCCATGATGGAGTGAGTAGCTCCTAAGAGTGTGGATGAGGCGAGATATTTCATGGGTCTGGCTAGCTATTATAGGAGGTTCATTAGGAACTTCTCACAGATTCTTATCCCATTACATCATTGTAGAGGAATGGTAAAAATTTTGAATGGACCGAGGAGTGTGAGGCTAGCTTTGAGTAGTTTAAGTAGTTGTTGATGCATGCACCAATACTATAGATTGTAGATCTAGACAAAGAGTTTGTAGTGTGTATAGATGCTTCCAAGAGAATACTTTGTGGAGTTGGACTTATGAAGGATGGACATGTGGTATGTTATGAGTCCCAGAAATTCAATGAGCATGATAAAATCTACCCGACGCATCATATTGAGTTAGCAGCGATTATACATGGAATGAACATGTTGAGGCACTATCTTCTTGGTAGCCGGTTTGTGCTTATGACTGATCACATTGGGTTGAGGTATTTGTTTGACCAGTTGAATTGGAATGAAAGGTAGGCTAGACAGTTGGTCATGATCAGTGAGTTTGACTTTGAGATAAAGTACATCAAGGGTAAAGAAAACAGGGTGGAATATTCTCTGAGTAGATGGGTATAGGTACATCACTTGGCAGCTATGAGGTCCAATGGGACGGACTTACAAGATAGGATCTTGCAGGCAGGATAACATTATGTCAGGTATATGGATATTGTGCATAGGTGGTAGCAGGGTGATAGTATAGGTATAGGTACATGCAGCGGTACAGGTATAGGTGATGGTATAGGTGCATAGGGCATGGACTATTGTCTTACACCAGAGGGATTGGTTAGGTTTCAAGATAGGATATATGTACCAAATAAAAGTGAATTCAAGAAGGTGATCTTGAGGTAATTTCATGTGAAACCTTATTCGAGTCACCCAAGTTATCATAAGACACTCACAATGGTGAAGATATATTACTATTGGTCAAATCTGAAGAGGGAAGTAGCAGAGTTTGTGGCTATATGTTTCGACTATTAGCGGGTCAAAGAAGATTGAAAACATGCAGGTGGACTAGTACAGTCGATTGCTATTCTTGAGTGGAAATGGGAGGTCATTTCCATGGATTTCATCACAAGTTTCCAAAGACAGTGAAGGAACATGAGTCCATCATGGTCATTGTGGACAAATTAATAAAGGTTGCACACTTTTTTCTAGTGAAGTCTGTGTTCTTAGCTAGTGACACAACACATGTATTCATCCGAGATGTGGTTAGATTATATGGTGTCCCAAAGACGATTGTGTTAGATAGGGACATAACGTTCACTTCCAAGTTTTGGAAGGAGTTATTTCCAAGTTTAGGCACCGAATTGTCCTTCATCACAACCTATCATCTGTAAATGAATGGATAGACAGAGAGGGTCAACAAGATATTGGAGGACCTGTTGACGATGTATGTGATGCATCAGCAAAGGAAGTGGGAAGAGTATCTCCCTTTGGTCAAGTTTGCATACAACAAGATTATCATGAATCACTAAGGATGAGTACTATTGAGGCATTATATGGGCATAGTTGTAACACTCCCATTACTTGGAGTGATCCAGTTAACAGAGTATTGATTGCACCAGATATGTTCATAGACATGGAATAGGGGATGCAGATGATCAAGAAGAATCTCAAGGAAGCACATGATAGGAAGAAGAGTTATGCATATAGGAACATGTTTTTCAAGGAGTTCCAGGTTGGGGAATAGGTGTACTTACACATCGATCCAAAGAATAGCTCCTTGGGGATTGGCCCATGTGCCAAGATGGCACCACGATTTTGTGGACCCTTCATTACTAGTGAGATGATTGGTCCAGTAGCCTATCGACGTGCACTGCCTCCGACAATGAAAGTCCATGATGTTTTCCATGTCTCATTGCTTAATATGTATGTTAAAGATGTTGATCATGTGATTGACTAGTTTGTATTGCAGGTGGAACCAAATGGAGAATTACAGCTGGAGCCTCAGAGTATATTGCAAAAAAAGGTGGTCATGCTCTGGAATCGAGCAATTGAGAAAGTTAAAGTGTAATGGAAGAACTGTGGGCTCGATGAAGCTACATGGGAGATGGCGGATCAGATGTAGGCTATGCATCCTTCCTTGTTTACCAGTTGAGGCAAAGCACCATTGATATGGTGGTTTGGTGATTGCTTATGGTGGTTGGTGATTTCTTATGGTGGTTTGATGATTGCCTCTAGTGGTTTGGTAGTTTCCTTATGGTGGTTTAGTATTTCTTATGATGGCTTGGTATATGCTTCATGGTGGCTAGTATTTGCTTTATGTTGGTTTCGTATATGCTTTATGATGAACAATATATTCTTTATGATGGTTGATACATGTTATATGATGTTTAATATATGATTTATGAAGTTTAGATACATGTTGTATGATGTTAGTATATTTTTTCTATATGTTTTGATATATATAGTTTTGATGATGTTTCTATATGTGCACCCGTGTATGAATTTGAATACCATAACGAGCTGTGTTATAAAGCTCCACTATGCGGTATGGTGTCATGTTATTACAGTTACGTTATTATGCTATCATGTGGTTATGTTATCATGGTGATTATGATTTCATATGGATTGGCACTCAATATGATGATCATTTTAAATATGCAATGAGTTGTGTTATAAGGATCCACTATGAGTTATGTTGTGATGATGTTCTTCTCATGAAAAAATATTTCATTGTAATACTACATTGAGTTGTGTTATAAATCTCCATAAGTAGTATGTATTCTTTCAGTAGGTTGCTGAGGTATATGTGTGATTGAACACTGACAAAGGTGTCCCCCAAGGAGGAGGGTTCTATAACAACCCTAGTGAAAATCCCATGTAATAAAGTTAGAAACAATAACCAGGATGAATGGGACACTTATTTCAAGTTGAATGTTGGGAAAAGCATCCTAGGGGGTGTTCATTTGGTTTTTTATGGCTAAGGAAATTGGCAAAGACAATAGATAAGGCATTAAAGAGGAAAAATAGCATTTTTGCACATTTATTTATGAAAATAATGGAAATTAGGAGCAAAATGAGGTGAAAGGTCACAGGTTGCATGTATGGAGGAAAAATTAAGTAAAATAATGGAAAATGGAGAAAATAAAGGCCTCATTTATAAAAAGGCTTCTGAGGATCAATTGGTAACCTTTTGGTTAGTTTATCTTTGGATCTCTCTTATTATTCTCTCTCTCTCATACTCTTGGAAAATTGGAGTTTTCTTGGAACACTTGGCGTTAGAGCAAGAAAGGAAAATAAGGCAAGAGGAAGCAAATTAAGTAGGGAAGGGTAGGATCAACCAACTACATCATGCTTCATTGTAGGTATAAACTTGCATGTGTGTTTTCCTTGCTAGATTTGGCATACATGGGATTGCGTTTGTTTCTTCTCTACCATGGCATGGGTTTTTCTAGGTGTGACAATATCTTTACCCTAGCCTTGCAATTTCCTGATAGCTTTCATGAGATGGGTTCTCTCATACAGTTTGTGTGGGATGGACAGACTGGATTCGAGGTTAAGTAGGGTGGATCTCTGAATTGATAGACACATGGTATTAGTGGTCGTTGAACCAAACTAAGGATGAAGGGATCCACTAGCCTAGTAATCCTTGAACTAGACTGTGGGATGCGGTAAAGCCATATTGTGTGCCTCGGTGGATCTAGGAATCCTTGCCGATGAATGGTGGGATATACGATAAAGCCAAGAGGTGCATTTTATCTCTGTCGGGCCTAGTAATTCTGGGATGGAATGCACGGTAAAGCCTATAGAGTATGTCTTGGTGTAGCGCCTAGTGATTCCTATATTAGATATGCATGATAAAGCCTAAGACACTACCAGGCACTCAAATTCCTCACGGTGTAGGCAGAGAACTCCGTTGGCATCCACATTGATTGGTGCTTTTGATGTGTTCTATGAGCCCCACATTCATGCTTGGAATATGGTATAGGGGTGATTGGCTAAAGAGAGACTTGGCTAAGCCAATCTATGGTCAGGTGAACAAGGTTGTCCCATCTCAGGTCGGTTCATTGCATTAATTAATGAGAAATCCATTCCATTTATTTTCTTGTGTAAATGTACTCGTGCATATATGGATTTTGATGGACGATATGTCTATTGTAATTCTCTTCCTATTATGTTGGTTATATTTTCATTTTATGGAAACAACTATGTTTGGCTGTCAGCATGTTCTAACTTGTATTTGAATGGATATTGTATCTATGACCTAATAAGTGATAAGGCAACAATGACATGAGGAAACAATGGTTCATGGTGATTCTCAGATCAGTAAAACATACCTACACTTAACTCTTGGTTTACATGTGTAGGTTACATGTCGTTGATACATTTTATGAAATGCCTTTTGATAAGCCCCATAAATGGGTAACTATATGGGCTAATTTTGACTATTTTCTCCATTTAATCCACCATTCTCCAAAGTTTTGTGCATGTTTTTGAATCTATTTATGTTAATTGAGCGAATGGGGGTAGTCACTTTACCACAAAGTCTAATGAGGGTTTATTGCAGATTTTTGGACATTTTTGAACCAAGACCAAGCATTTATGAACAGATTGACATCCAAACTCGAAGAAACAAGGCTGAGGACTTATAGGATGGGTGTTTCTTGCATTTATGGCCCCTTCCTTGAGTTCTCCACCAATAGCTCGGAGTTTAAAGGCCGCCACATCGATGATCACAAGGGGCAGCCGAGAGGACTAGTGAAGTTACTGTTATCTGCAGTTTTAGGCAGCCAAGTACCTAAAGTTTAGGAGGACCGTTGGGAGTCCTCACTTGTATAAATAAAAAGGCCTCAGGCCTCAGTATGTTAGCTATTGAATAGTCTATTTTCACACTTTAGTACAACCCTGTATTTAGCTCATTTTCGAGCTCTTTCTATAGATAGTTTTGTGATGTGAATATTACTTTTTTTATCAATGAAGATGAATCTAGCCTTGAACAAGCACTGAGCTTTCTAAGGGGGCTATAGCTCTTGGGGTTGGCCCCAACCCAAGTTCCCAACACCTCCTTCTTGTATTTATATGTGTTTTTCTTGCATGCATGAAATAATTTTTGTTGTTTAGATTAAATCTTGCTTTGTTACTTAGGTTGTTTTTGATGATTAGAATAATTTTTATAAGTTTCAGGTTGATTAGATAGTTTGTTGTAATAATAGAGGAAGATCCACAAAAAGGCTACCAAGTAGGCCTTGATCTCCTTTCTCCCTCTGTGGGACCATGAATTGAGACCAAGGCACTCTTGCTGCCACCAAAACATTGTTTTTTCTTTCCAATGCAATTGCTAGTGAGAAATTTCGAGTTGGAGACGTTAATATCATTTGTATTTACATGCTTAGATATGTTCTTATTCAATTTCCATGGATTTATGCATAATTTCCTGTCCATAAAGTTTTGTTCAGCACTTTTCTGGTTCTTAGGGCAGAATTAGGTTAAAATAGGTAAAACTCTATTTTTTTAGCTATTTCTTGGGATAATTTTGAAGAGTAAGTGTGCAGCTCACTTGTAGAATGCTCCAACTTATCATTTTTCCATCACACAACCTACTCTAGTGCATCTCTCAATATTTCCTCCACTCATTTGCCACACTTTCCCAAACTGCCTTAATTTCTACATTCTTGTGCAAAATTGCTTCCTTGACCTTTGAACAAATCCAACCATCTCTTTCACATTTGAAATTCATGGACAGAGTCCTAGACCCACCAACACCTTCATCCAACCTTCATTTTATTTTTTCCACCATTTTTCCTCCTTCAAACCTTCAAAAATGACTTTCAGCCTACTCCTGTAGAACTTCCTGTAGAATTTCCTGTAGATCCACTGCAGACTTCCTGTAGAAGTTCATACGAGCGGCTTTTCGAAGTCTGATCGCAATGGAAATATCCAAAAGGATGCTAGGGACTCCTTAGGTCCTCTCCACACCTTCCTCATCACCTACAATAGGCAACTCCATGTCTCTTCGCCACCAAACCTCTACACAGTCACAAATAGTTAAAACAAAAGCATAATAATTCTGCATAAAATTGCTCAAAAGTACAAAAAGATGGGTCTTCCACATTTTCCGTCAAAAGTAGATTAAGTAAATGAATTTTACCTTGACAGTAGTCCATGGCATCCATTTCAGTAGTTTCAACTCTTTTTTTGGTAAAAGTACGGTTAGTGGGTAAAACTAGGGTTTGCATTTCCTTTTAATTTTCATCTTCTTTCTGCAAGTAGAATAGCCTCCTTTGAGTTAGCTTTCTTCCATCACGACTAAAAACTTCTTCTGAGAACTCATAGAAGTTGGCTTAAGCTCCTAGCGAACTTCTGCTAGCTGATTAAGTGACAGCCTGCAGTAAGAGCTAGTACTTGTGCATACAACACCGTTGCTTCCAAGTTTGTTACAAACTACTGGGTTGATAAAAGTAAAGTAGAGAGTCCCAGGAGTTGTAGCATCATTGCTGCAATATTGGAGCTCACCATCTCTTTTGGCACTGTTGCTAGGGAAGTGTCAGAGTATTTGTGATTACTAATTTTCTTCTATTTTTACTACAACCTTCTGCTAAGTAGTTTATTTCAGCAAGAGTAGAGTACTTGTTTCATTTCAATTCTGCAAAAGTAGACTAGACATTTCCTGCTTTCATTTCAATTTTGCAATTTAATTTTAGCAAGTGTAGATTAGCTATTTCCTACTTTCATTTCAATTCCTCAATTTCATTTCAGCAAGCGTAGATTAGCATTTCCTGCTTCCATTTCAATCCTACAATTTCATTTCAGCAAGCGTAAATTAGTCATTTCCTTCTTTCATTTCAATTTTGCAATTTCCATTTCAGCAAGTTTTATTTTAGTTAGTTGCAATTTGGTATTCAATCCATTTCATTTTTTCATGTACAAGCATAGAAAAACAAAAATCACCCAAAAAGAGATCTCCTTTCATGCCTCGTAGGAGTAGAGATAATTCAAGAAAATTCCTACCCAACACCCCCACCACATCACTAAGTCACCCTTCTCTCTTCTTTGGTGGTAGTGATCCAGAAGAACCTATAGGTGAACCTCAAAGATATATGAAGATCCTATAATAGAAGAAGAGAAAGAAACCATTCCTCCTGAGACCATGCGTGAAAATAGAAACAGTAGAGGAAATGGGGAGAGAATAAAAGGTACCTTTCCCATCCAAGAGACCAATGGGGACACAAAAATGAAAAACATAAGTCCCTCAGCCTTACCTGACTTCCATGGATTGACTAATGAAGACCCTGATACCTTCTTGTTTGAGTTCTTTTTCCTTTGTCGAACCTATTACTATGTAGAAAACGAGCAAAAGTTGAAACTCTTTCCCTCTATCCTCAAGGATGTAGCACTATGCTAGTTCATGGGGTTACCTGGAAACAGTATCACAACTTGGGCTCAGATGCAGTAAGCCTTTAACAACAAATACCAAGATTACTGTAGGTCAAATGATACAAAGGAAGAAATCTTTTGAATGACCATGGGGAGTGATGAATCTTTAGAAGACTATGAAGAGAGGTTTCAACTCAGTTATAAAAGGGCTAGGTACACACTTGACCCTAAATCTATGAAGTTGGTTCTACTCAGAGGAGTCCCTGAAGACCTTCTAGATATCCTCCATTTGCTGGCTCAGAGAGACATCCACCAGCTACCCTATGATGACATAAAGACTGTGTTTAGAAACCATTCTAGGGTAGCTAGAAAAAGAGGAAGGGGAAGCTAAATTCTAGCCAGTACTCCCTTATCTAGTTCATTCCTTAAAAACAAATTTGTAAATCAGATTGAATATTTCAAAAGCGAGATGAGACAGACTATTTCCATGCAAATGGATACCTTTCGAATCCAAAAGAAGCAAGAGGAAGCTGAGAGGGCTTTAGCCATCTTTTGAGCCAGATGCACTAGAAAGCATCCTAGGAATGAGTTTCCATTGTACTCCATAGAAGTGTGTTTTGTCTATGAAGAAGACCATCCAAAAAATCAGTGCCTGTCCTTACCTAGATTTAACGCTATGTACTAAGGGACTGAAGGAGCCACCGAACCACTCTACTTCATGAACCAAAGGAAGCTACATGGACCCAGACCTTACCAACAGGGAATGCAAGGGACATCCCAGACTTATTACAACCCTAATCAAGTCACTTACATGCCTTCTTGGGATCCCCCTGCTCATCCTTCCTAGTCCACACCCCCCCCTGGTCGTATCCATCTCAATACCATACTCCACCTACTTCTCATTCATTTCATTCTCATGCTTAGCCACAACCTCAGTGGAATGCACCTTATCAGGGGTGGAGGCCCTAGTACAACTCTCCTCTAACTCTTTTGCCTCCACCACCTACTCAACCACAATCATTACCTCCTGCTCCTCCAAGACAACCCCAAATACTTGCTCAACCAAACCCAAACCCCAATAATAGATAGGCCCAACAAGTATATACGGGAGAAACAACATGCCCTACCTATGCTGTGGAGATTTAGCAGATCAACCTTTAATCTGGGAAGGTCCTCTAAGATAGCCAACCTCCTCCTAAGGAGGATGATGAAGAAAAATAGGAAAGTGAACCACGAGCCATTCCACCCTTTCCAAAGAGACTAACTGGAACCACACAACAAACCCCAGAAGAAACTAAACTTCTTGGAGAACTAAAACAGTTATGTGTAAAAATACCACTTCTCCAGGCCACAAAAGATGTATCAATCTATAACAAGTTGATCAAAGGGAAGTGTTTCAGGCACCCAAGCAGGCACAAGAGAGATGCCCCAACTATCAATGTCATAGGACAACTATCTGACCTAATGTTGGGATAGGTGATCTGTACAAAATATCTGGACCCTGGGAGTCCTGTAGTTGATGTCCACATCAATGGCACCATAATCCCCTACACCTTGATTGATCTAGAGGCTACCATTAATGTAATGACCAAGGACACTATGGTCAAACTCAACTTTCAGGGTTCCCTAAGAAAGACCTCAATAGTACTGCAGTTGGCAGATCACTCCAATGTGACTCCTGAGGGGATTGTGGAAGATGTCATGGTCTCCATTGATTCCTGGGAGTACCCTGCTGACTTCTTGGTTCTTCAGCCAAAGGAAAAGCTCAGTAGGTATCCTCTCATCCTAGGAAGGCCTTGGTTAGCCACTACGGATGCTTACATCAGCTGTCAAGATGGGAGCATGACCATCAAGAATGGGAAGATGTCTAAGCAGCTAGTCCTATATCCTGTTGCCCAACCTCTGCTAGAACATCACTTACCTCTCTAGCTGGAGGAGGAAGATGAGGATGAAGTCTACTTTGCACCATTGTACATTGTGGAAGCTACCAAGGGGGATCCTCAAACAGAGGATGATCTTATTGAGGATTTGATCCAAAGTCCTCCCCCTAGTGAGTTCCCATTAGAAGAGTTGGTGGAAGAAACCCAAGCCAATGCTTCAATTGATCTCTATGTGGCTGATCCGACCTGTTTTTGAGTTAAGAATGTGGAATTTGGCTCAGAAAGAACCTTAAGGATCAACTCAGCCCTATCCACCTCTAAGGAGAAAGAGATGTGTAGCTTATTGAGTAGCCATTTGGATGCATTTGCTTGGAGCTATAATGAGATGAAGGGAGTCCACCCTTCAATCTGTACTCATAACATTGACATTAAAGAGGATTGTAAACCAGTCAGGCAGCTTCAAAGGAGGATGAATCCAGCCCTTAAGGACATTGTCAAAGAAGAACTGCAAAAGTTGTTGGATGCAGGATTCATATACCCTATCTCTGACAACGAATGGGTTTCTCCTTCGGTGCTAGTGCCAAAGAAAAACGGGAAGTGGAGAATCTTTGTAGATTATCGAGAGCTTAACAAGGCCACCAAGAAGGACCATTTCCCTTTGCCTTTCATAGATCAAGTGTTAGATGCCTTGGTAGGGAAGAAGTTATTTTCCTTCCTAGATGGTTTAGCGGGTACAACCATATCCAAATCATCTTGGAAGACCAAGATAAGACCACTTTCACTTGTCCATGGGGTACCTTTGCCTACCGAGTCCTACCCTTTTGGTTGTGCAATGCTTCTTCCACTTTCCAGAGAGAATTACTGAACATATTTGCTAAGTTGGTTCATGATTCAGTAGAAATCTATATGGATGAATTTACCACCTATGGTTCTAACTTCCAAGAAGCATTAACTAACCTAAGGAAAGTTTTAGCCATGTGTATTGAAATGAACCTGTCCCTCAGTCCTGATAAATGTGAATTCCTAATGACAGAAGGGACTGTTCATACAATTTCTTAGCAAGGATTACAGGGGGATACCAATAAGATTGCTATCATCCAAAGGGTCCCACCGCCTCAAAAGGTAAGAGATGTTCAGAGTTTTCTAGGCTTAATAGGGTATTATAGAAGATTCATTAAGGATTTTAACAAGCTAGCCTCTCCATTGTTTGGTCTTTTGGGAAAAGATGTTGAGTTCATATGGACTGACAATTGCCAAGAGGCTCTGGATGCTTTGAAAGGTAAGCTAGTAACTGCCCCAATCTTGAGAGGTCCAAAATGGGCCCTACCTTTCCACATTCACATAGATGCCTTGAACAAAGCTATAGGAGCATCCCTAGGACAAGTTGAAGAGAGGCTACCATATGCCATATATTTTGTTAGTAAAAACGTGTGTAAGGCAAAATTAAACTACACTGTAATCGAAAAAGAGCTCCTGGCTATAGTCCATTCCTTAAACAAGTTCAGACACTACATCACTCGCTATCAAACATTCATACATAATGATCATGCTCCAATTAGGTATTTGATGGATAAACCTAATGTAAATGCTCGTATCATTAGATGGTTACTTTTATTGCAGCAATTTGATTTGACCATTGTTGATAAGCCAGGTAAGGAAAATGTTGTTGCTGATTTTTTGTCTAGACTAGATCTGTCTGTAGGTGAAGAAGGGATGGTGGATGATCAAATGCTCGATGAACTCCTATTTTCTATTTCAATACTCTCTCCATAGTTTGTTGATATAACAAATTATTTGGTTTCAGCACAGTCTTCGCCACACCTGTCCTCAAAAGAGAAGAGAAAGATCGTGAGGAAAAGTACCCCATTCACTTGGATTGTGGGTATCTTTTTAAACATGGCCTAGATCAAATTTTGAGCCGATGTGTCAAGGAGAAGGAAGCTTTTGACATCCTCCTAACCTACCATGATGGGCCCTGTGGGGGCCACTTTGCAGCAAAGAGGACTGCCTTCAAAATTTTGCAGGCAGGGTACTATTGGCCCACTCTTCATCAAGAGGTAAGGAGATACATTAGCAAATGTGATAGATGTCAAAGGATGGGGAAACCTACTCCAAAGGATGAGATGCCCCTACAGCCTCAAGTGAATTTTGAGCCATTTAAGAAGTGGGGCATGGACTTTGTGGGTCCTATCAACCCTCCTTCAAAACATAAGTCTTACATCATTGTGTGCATAGATTGCCTGATAAAGTGGGCAGAAACAAAGGTAGTCAAAGAAGAAATAGAAGAAAAAGTAGTTGAGTTTTTGAGGGAAAATATCTTCTATAAGTTTGGCTATCTGAGAGAAATAGTCACAAATCAAGGAAGTCAGTTTACCTCTAATCTGATTGAGGACCTGCTCACACATCACAAGATTAAGAACAAAACTTCCACCCCTTATCATCTGCAAGCAAATGGATAGGTGGAAGTCACTAATAGAGCTTTTGAAGGGAATTTGACTAAGGTAGTGAGCAGTAGTAGAAAAGATTGGGCAGACTGATTGGTTGAGGCCACCTGGGCCTATAACACTACTTGGAAAACCACCACAAGTTTCACACCCTATGAGCTGGTCTATGGGAAGAAGACTTTGTTGTCCTTAGAATTTGAATATAACACATTAAGGTTGGTAGCTCAGCTGGACCTAGACCTCAGCCATGCACAAAAGGAAAGATTGCTTTAGCTAAAAGGATTAGATGAATAGATAATGCAGGCCCTTCTCCAGTCAGAGGTAATCCAGCTTCAAAGAAAAATATGGCATGACAGACACCTTCAAAGAAAAACAATTTTAGCTAGGAGATTGGGCACTGCTATATGATTTGAGGTACAAAGGTTTCAAGGCCAAGGTGAGGACAAGATGGTTGGGACCATATACAGTAGAAAAGTGCAATGGCAATGGTTCAGTCCTTATCCAGACCATTGATGAAGAATCCATCCCCATGCTCATCAATGGGCATCGATTGAAGATCTACACGAAGCCCCTTTCGAAGTAGGATTTCATTGAAACTTTAGGTAAATCAATGCTGGTAGTGGAGCAGGTCCCTATCTCCCCTCACCCACACCCTGAGAGAAAAAAAAAAAACAACCAGAAAAAACAGAAAAAAAACAAAGAAAAAAGAAAATGGAATAAAATATCCCTGGGTGAAAACCTCTTGGAGGCATCCAGGGTAGGTAGTAAGGGTGAAAACCTCTTGGAGGTGCCCCAGCTGTCTCAAAAAAAGAAAAAAGAAAAAAAAACCTAACTTCTTTTGAATAAATTATAGGATTGCAGGAAGGTCATTGCAGGTTGCAGAAGGGTTACACAAGAGGAAATGACATGACAGGCTACATGCACCCTTCACAGTCCCTCACCCCATCAATACTATCCTTTCCCAAGTTTTGGTCTCATTTGTTCTGAAATTCCACATCCTACGAGAAACTCTATATTTTCTACAGGAGTATCCTGTAGAAACTATAGAAAGGCCAAAATCAATCTTAGAAACAGAACCCGAGGGTTGGAAATTCGTCTAGCAACCCTATGAACCTCCTTACCACCATCCATCTTCCCATTTTGCCATTCCATCCCTGTACACCTACTTCTCCACTAGTTTTTGTCCCTACATAGCCACATACAGATATTCTATTTCTGTCATCCTGCAAACACACAGAAAAAAGAAAAATGATGAAAAATAAAGGTAGTAGCATTTTTAATTATCCCTACTTGATACCCCCCAGCTATGATTTCTTCTCAGTCGAGACCTTCTTCAACAGTTTTAGCCCTACTCACATATTAGCTTGAATTTCAAGAGGAGAAGCAGCTACAGGAAATCCTACAAGATTCCTGTAGTAGCTGATACCTTTGAAAAACATACTCCAGAGACAGGGTCAGCATAACAGGACGTATGAAGCATGCAAGGAGCAATGTTTGAATGGAAGATCATCAGCAAAAATCCCAAGGCCGAGCATGCAGAGTGCAAGTAGCAACAACAATGAGGAAATGAAGTGCCAAACTCTGAAATATGCATAACATGACCGCAACTGCGCAGGTAAATGCCTAAACCTATTCCTTGATTGCATGAATAATATTTCAAAACTGCATGAACTGTGGGAATGGTCAATTAAATGGAATCGATGGCTAGCTAATTGGCCACCCTTGTCTAGTTACACACCCTTGTGGAATTCAAACGAGCCCTATCAAATTTAAACTACCGATTATATATGCAGCCGACACGTGTGGTATGTCAATCCAGGGAAAAACATTCGGGACTGGTAGTGGTGGTGGCGTATGATGGGAGTAAGGGAGGTGATGGCAGTCGGGTGGCATGAAGAAACATTAATACGATGACGTAGGACCAATGGTCTGGATGGAGATGATGTACCCATTCAGCCACCTCACCTCCTCACCACGGATTACACCAACAGTTAAAATTCAGAACGTTCGAAGCCTACGCCACCTTTTGTTTCATTCTTCATTCATGACGTTCTCGACTGCAGTACTTACCTACCACTTCCAAAGTAGCAAACTAGTCATCCTCTGCCAATTTTGTGCTAGTTTTTCAAAATCCTCTCGCCTATCGGGCTCTACAGGAGCACTGTTGCATTCTACAGGAGTTGAAGGATTCCTACAAGAAGATTTGTATAGGAAGGACAGAGAACAACCATACAAAAGGAAAACCCAGGATTTTTTTCAAAATTCAAGCTTAAAAAAAGGTAGGCTCAAGAAACCTCTCTGCATATGACTTATTTGTATAAGGTGGTGGATTAAAAACACAACATTGGATTGAAAGAAAGGAGAGTGAAGCTTAAAAGCCTGTCGACATATTTTCCTTGAGTTCTACATAGTTCTCTATTTTCTTCTCTGCATTCAAAGTCTATCTTCTTCTTCCTCACATTATACTGTAAAGAAAATGCATGCAATCGTAGAAACCAGCCTGTGAAAAAACCTCAAATTTTCATATCTGTCTACCCTCCGAAAAAACCCTGTGTTATTCATCCTCTATTCTGTCAAAAAAATTTCTTTCGAAAAGCAGAACATCAAATTCAGGGTTAGAGCAGTTTGAAACAAGGGAAATATTGCAATTTGATGTTGTAAGGGGAGAGAACACAGGAGTTAGGAAGGGTTTCAGAAAATGACAAATTCGGTTATCCCTCTGTTTTCAGTTCTGCCTGCTTTCTCACGTGAGCATTTTTTTAAGGAAAAAAAGCACTAAACACAATGCCAGGAGGTTTTATGAGGAAGGAGCCCCTGAATTCCAACCAATTGCATGAACACCCTGAGGTGGTGGCCCTCTTCACTAGGGCCAATTGGATGATTTTCTTTGAAAGAATACATGGATATGATGATGAGGTAACTGAAGAATTTTTTATGTCCTTAAAATCCCACTCTAAAACACATGCTATAGCTAGATTCAGGGGTTTGACCCTAGAGCTCACATCTGATTTTATCTGTCGAATCACAGGGCTTCCACTTGGGCTCCCTTAGAGCAAGGAGGAAAAATCATTGGGACATGTTTCCAAGAAAACATTTTTTCAACCTGGGAGCATCCTGTAGAGGATAAAACTGCGGTGAGAATGACAAGCTTACCTCCACCATGGAGTGAGGTCGGTTACCAAATAATGAAATACATCACTTGTGAAGGAAGGTTCAGCATAATTTATGGTTACCACTTTAGGCTATTGCATGAATTGAGGTATTGGATGGACCTACCTCCAGCCAGAAAACTTAGTATCCCATATTTCCTCCTCTACTCATTAATAGAATGTGGCACCAAGCTAAAAGCAGGGGTACCAAACCAGCTGGCCCACCACGGGCTTATCAAGTTGTTGGTAGAAGATGTCTTACATACATATACCATTCCCATAGCTTGGGAAATTTTCAGGAATATGTTTAGATATGATGACATCAAAACTTTTACCGAGGATGTAAGCCCATATGGTAGTGAGAAGGAGGAGGAGAAAGAGGAAATTTAGGAAGCAATGCACGAGGAGACACAAACTATTCAAATGGAGGAAGAGCGGGAAACAAAGGAAGAACAGAAAGAAGAGGAGAAACTTGAAAAACCCACTGTAATACCTAAAGCAGAAAAGAAGACCGCCTCAAAGACATAGAAGAGGAAAATAAAAAAAGTGAGAAGAAAAAGCCTAAGAAAGCCCAAAAGAAGACTTCCACAAGCTAGGCAGGGATCCAACAATAAAAAGAGAAGACAACACCAAAAATAGCAGAAACACAAGCAGACATAGCAGCCACAGAAAAGACTGCAGAAGATGAAGGGGAAGAACAATAGAAAGAAGCATCCCCTGAAACATTGGGAAAAGAGGCAGCAGTTGTGCTGGCTACATTAAGCACTCCAGCAAAAAAAAAAGGAAAAAGAAAAACGGAAACACCCATGTATTTCAAAGCCAAAAGGAGCACCAGGATAAAGGCAGGCAAGCCCCAGCCTCCACCAAAGGAACCTATAATAATTAAGGATGCACCTACTGAGAAAAAGGAGGAATCCCCCTCCAAAATCTCTATTACCTATGAGAGAGGGAGTCCCAAAACTTCCACCTGGAAAGTCAGAATCAGATTGATGGACTCTAAAACAGTTCTATATGAAGCTAAAATTTCTCTACAGGAAACACTGTCCAAGCTAAAGGAGACTAAAAAATTAGAAGAGGAGGTAGCAACACAGTTACAGGAGGAAGGCAAGGCCAAGGAGATAACTGAACCCAGCTCTCAGCCTAATTTAGGCTCATATTACAATTTGTTAGAAGGTGGGAAGATCATGCCACAAAAATTTTTTGTACCTCTTTTCTTTGCATTGGAACAGGAAAGGGTTAGAACCCACACTTGGATGAAAATTGCTAAATCCAAAGGATTCGTAGACATAGGCCACATGGAAGAACAATTGAAAGAATTAAGAAGGGAGTTGGCAATGGTGAGACACACCGAGAGTAATAAAAGAGCCTAGCTACAAGAGGAAAATGCACTGCTGGAAAAGTAGTTACAGCAACAGGAAACTCAAAGGGTAGACATATCACTGATTTTTGAAGAATAGCAACTACAGGAAGGTCCCTTAGCAGATAAGGAAGCAACAGAAAAACAACACCAAGAAGAAGAGCCACAACCTAATGTTGAAATGATGATAAAGCAGTAGCAAGAAAGGGAGTCTCAAGTAGCAGCTAAAACACTGATGCTAAAACAACAGTTGTAGGAAAGGGAAGCCCAGATGGCCTACATTGCCAGCTGGGAAATGGAAGCCTTGCAATGTAAACAACTGGCTAGATCTTATGCATTGTATCTTAAAGACCAATGGCTCCAGTTCCAAATAAAAATATTGGCTCAAAGGGGCACAATCCCATTCCAGAACTATCATCAGTTTATGCATTTATGTGATACTAGTTCACCTGAGGATAAGGCCAAATTAGTAGAATTCTACTTACAAAATATGGCACTCCCTGATATGAACTTTTGGAATCCGAATGCTGCATTGGGAGACCTACAACTCATGGCCATGGCTTCTTGGATGAGGCATGAGGAAAAAAGAGTAGTGGAAGTTCAACAGATCATGGAAAAAGTATTAAATGAGCCCTTGCTAATAAGGGTAGAACCGGAAGACCCCTCAACTCTTATATATACTCATCAACACCTTGCAAGCAACCCTCAAGTTCTCCCTGGTTATGTCGAAAGGAAAGCGCAAGCTATCGCCCATTTTGAAGATATGGAAAGATTATTTGGCAGTGATTGCCTTCATGCTTGCATAATAAGATGGAATACATTGTCCCATAGCCTAAAGAAAAGGGAGTATCACTCCCCAACTAGAATGAGGGAGGCTTTGGTAAGAGTGCCCCTCTACGAGAAATCAATGAAAAATTTGAAAGCCAATTGGAATGGCCTTATGTTCAGTCCTCCACTACTCTTAGGACCATTGGAAGGGGTTAAGGAAGAAGAAGAACACAAGTAATGGGAGGAAGTAGACAGAAAGGCAGGTTTTCATGACAGGGAAGAGAACATCACCTTAGAAGCTTGGGATGTCAAGGAAGTTGTTCAAGCTATCAAGGATGAAGAGCTGGATTAGTTTCTCAGAGGATGAGCAACCCATTCAGCAGGGGGTGATGATGAGCCCCAGAAAAGGGTAATTTTATGGGCACATTTTTCCTATTATCTCCATTTAATCCACCATTCTCTATATTTTTGCATCTTTATGAATATATTTATGTTAATTGAGTGAATCGGGATAGTCACTCTACCACAAAGTCTAATGAGTGTTTATTGTAGATTTTTGGAAAATTTTGGACCAATATGAGGCATTTATGAGCAGATTGACATCCAAACTCTAAGTAACAGAGCTAAGGACTTATAGGAGGGGTGTCTCCTACATTGGTGGCCCCTTCCTTGAGTTCTCCACCAGCAACTCAGAGTTCAAAGGCCACCACATTGATGATCACAAGGGGCAGCCAAGCAGGACTAGTGAAGTTGCTGTTATCTATAGTTTTAGGCAGCCGAGTTCCTAAAGTTTAGGAGGACTGTTGGGAGTCCTCACTTGTATAAACAATAATGCCTCAGGCCTTATTAGGTTAGCTATTGAATAGTCTATTTTCCCACTTTAGTGCAATCATTTATTCAACTCATTTTCAAGCTCTTTTTGTAGACAGTTTTGTGATGTGACTATTATTTTTTTGATCAATGAAGATGAATCCAACCTTGAGCCAGCACTGATCTTTCTAAGGGGGTTTTACCTCCTGGGCTTGGGCCCAACCCAAGTTCCCAACACCTCCTTCTTGTATTTATATGTGTTTTTCTTGCATTCATGAAATAATGTCTGTTGTTTAGATTAAATATGGCTTTGTTACTTAGGTTGTTTTTGATGATCAAAATAGTTGTTCTAAGTTTCAAGTTGATTAGATAGTTTGTTATGATAATAGAGGAAGATCCAAAAAAAGGCTACCAAGCAGGCCTTGATCTCCTTTCTTCCTCTGTGGGACCATGAATTGAGACCAAGGCACTCTTGTTACCACCAAAACATTGTTTTTGCTTTCCAATGCAATTGCTAGTGAGAAATTTCGAGTTGGAGACGTTAATATCAGTTGCATTTACATGCTTAGATCTATTCTTGGTTAATTTCCATGGCTTTCTTACATAATTTCCTGTCCATAATGTTTTGTTCAGCACTTTTCTGGTTTTTAGGGCAGAATTAGGTTAAAAAAGGTAAGACTCTATTTTTTTAGCCATTGCTTGGGACAATTCTAAAAAGTAAGTTTGCAACTCACTTGTAGAACCCTCCAACTTATCATTCTTCCATCACACAACCTTCTCTAGACCATCTACCAAGATTTCCTCCACTAATTCGCCACACTTTCCCAAACTGCCCTAATTCAATTCCTGCACAAAATTGCTTCCTTGACCTTTGAACAAATCCAACCATATCTTTCATGTTTGAACTTCATTGACAGAATCCTAGACCCTCAATCACCTTCATCCAGACGTAATTTTCTTTTTCCCACCATTTTTCCTCCTCCAAACCTTCGAAAATCACTTTCGCCCTGCTCCTGTAGAACTTCCTGTAGAATTTCATGTAGATCCCCTGCAAACTTCCTGTAGAAGTTCATGCGAACGAATTTTCGAGGCTTGATTGTAATGGAAATGTCCAGAATGGTGCTAGGAACTCCTTAGGTCCTCTCCACACCTTCCTCATCATCTAAAATAGCCAACTCCATCTCCCTTTGCCACCAAACCTCTGCACGGTCACAAATAATTAAAACACAAGCATAATAATTCTACATAAAATTGCTCAAAAATACAAAAGGATGGGTCTTCCAGATTTTCTTTCAGAAGTAGCTTAAGTACATGCATTTGACCTTAACAATAGTCCATGGCATTCATTTCAGTAGTTTCAACTCTTTTTTTGTCAAAAGTAGGGTTAGTGGGTAAAACTAGGGTTTGCTAAGTTTTGCATTTCGTTTTAATTTTCATCTTCTTTCTACAAGTAGAATAGCCTCCTTTGAGTTAGCTTTCTTCCATCACGGCTAAAATATTCTTTTGAGAAATCATAGAAGTTGGCTTAAGCTCCTAGCGAACTTGTGCCAGCCGATCAAGTGAAAGCCTGCTGTAAGAGCTAGTAATTGTGCATACAACATCGTCTCTTCCAAGTTTGTTACGAACTACCGGGTTGATAAAAGTAAAGTAGGGAGTCCCAGGAGTTGCAGCATCATTGCTACAATACTGGAGCTCACCACCTATCATGGCTATTAGGGATTTGGTTAAGGACTTACTCAACTATTTTCTTTTGCACCATTGTTTCCATGTACATTACTTAATTCTGAGCTTTCATTCCATTCTAGGCAGTAGCCTTGGCTCTGGGCTTCAAAAAATGGTTCAAACCCCATAGTCACTAGCATAAAACTAGCAATTTTGGAACACATTTTCTAGTAGGTAGGCCTATGAGAGTACTTTAGGTCTCTAGTCACTCCCTTGCCTATAGCATGAGAGTGAATTAGCCTTAAATTGTCTAAAACAATAGTGGGACCCACAGACAGGCTTTCTGAGTGGATGATTTGTCTCTTGAGTGTTTTTTTGATGGTGTTAGATGGTTATATGTGATGTTTCATCAATTCCACTTCCTGAAGGTCACCTAGGAGGACGAATCTGATCATAGTAGCCTCTTGTCTCATGTATACCAAAGTTGGCATGGTAACCTAGGTGGATGTTAGAGGAGGGTGTTACACGCCGGTTTGCAAGCATCAAGGGTGTCACTGGAAGCCTCCATTCACTCTCACAACTCCTAATGCATGTGACTGAGAATTTTGACTAAAATTGACCATTGATCAAAGTTGACTGCAGTTGACCATGGACGGGAAAAGTTGTCTCTGATATAGTGTGATGTTGGAAACTTATTCCTAAATTATATTAGGTTTTTTTTCTAATGATATTGTATTAGTCTCATTGTACTCACTACTAATTTTTTTATGACAATCTAATAGAAGAATAATTTCAAATCATTTTCATCCTTGTGAGTTTTTCCCTGGTCTCTGACCATACCTGGTGTCTCTTGTTGATGTGTTGATTGTATCCTTTTCCATTGCATTTATTTTCTATGTTTAATTACGGTTGATGAATGGAAAGAGTAATTGTAATTGGAAATATTTATAATTGACGTATGGAATTGGGCTAACATAATTGCTACAACATAGAACAATCAAAAATTTAACATGAATTTAATAGATATTTGATTATCACACTTAACTATGGTGGATTGATTAGTTCTTCACCTACATCTTGAAGAATGTATCTCAACCAAAATGCTTCACAATTCGCACTTGTCAAGGCCTTGTACTCTACTTCTATTGATGACAATGAAATATTTGGTTGTTTCTCGCCACTCCATGACATAATCCCTGAACTAATATTGAATCCCTAACCAGAGGTTGACTTTCTGTCATTATGATTTCCCACCTAATCAGAATTAGAATAACCTATCAACTCAACACCAAATTCATGAATACACAAAATACCAGAATTAATAGTTCCCTTTAGATAGCGAAGAAACTTCTTTGCTACTCACCAATCAAGTTCGTTAGGCTTAGCCATAAATTGACTAAGTAGATTGACAATATCTGCTATATTTGGTCTGGTAGAGGTGAGGTAGTTTAAACATCCCAACAACTGATGATACAAAGTACTATTTAGATCTTTAGTATATAATTTAACATTTTTCTCTAAAGGTGTTGACACTACTTTACATTCACTCATGTTAAATCTTCTGAGAATCTATCTTGTATACTTCCATTGATTGTTAACTGTCTTGAAAGGTTCCCTCCAAATTTCAATACCCAAAGAATAATGTAAATCACAAAGGTCCTTCATTTCAAAATCTTGTGACAGTTGTCCTTCAATTTATTTAATTAATTGAGATTAATTTTCTGTAATGATGAGATCACCAACAAACAAAGATATCAAAGAAATATTCCCATTTCCATCCTTCTTCATGTACAAATTTGGATCACCCGTACTGGTCTCAAATCCCTTCTGATGGAAGAAAGAATCAATATTTTCATACCATGATATTGGTGCATTTTTTAAGTCATATAAAACCTTTTTCAATTTCAAAACACGAATCTCCTGCCACTTTTTAACAAACCCTCTAGGTTGTTCTAAATACACTTCTTCTTCTAGTACACCATTTAAAAAAGAATATTTCACATCTAATTGATGTATTTTCCAATGATGCTTTGTAGCTAATGTAATCATGATTCTGATTGTTCTTAACTTAGCTACAGGTGCAATGGTATCTTTATAATCTATTGGTTCTTTTTGTGAGTACCCTTTGGGAACCAATCTAGCTTTGTACTTGTCTATACCACCATCTTCATTAAACTTGGTTTTATATAACCATTTATAGCTTATGGTAACTTTACATTTAGTTATTTTAGTTAACTCCAATGCTGCATTTTTTGTAATAGAGTTATATTCCTCATGCATTACACCTATCCACTCTTTAAATTATTTAATTTATTCATAATTTGAAGCTTCAACTACATTCATTACATGAGTCATTAGTGTACAATATATATACCTTATAGGGAGTTGAGTTTTTCATGATGACCTCCTGGGAGTTCTCCTTCTTTCATCTTCTTCTACACTTCTCGAAGTTCTCTTTATTTTGTCTTCTTCTCCTCTTCTTGGAGTGATCTAATTGTTTGATTCTTCCTATTCTTGAACCTATACATGTTCCTCTTCATGTTCTTGTACTTGTTCATGTTCAACATTTGCGTCTATCTTTATATGATCATTATTATCAAAAGACGAATATCATGCAACATTATTATTATTATCACCTTCAATTGTGTTTTCATGGAACACCATATGCCTACTTGCAATTAATTTATGTGATTTGGGATCAAACAATTTATATGCCTTTTTATCATCAAAATAACCAATAAATATGTATCTAACTGATTTTGCATCAATATTCCTTCTTTCATCTTTTGGAAAATGAGAAAATGCTTTGCAATTATAGACCCTTCAATGACTCATATTTGGTTTATATCCATGAAATACTTCAAATGGTGTTTTACAATATAAACTTTAGGTATGACTCTTATTTTTCATGTTAGCAATTGTTTTAATAGCTTCTACTAAGAAACCATTATAGATGTTTTTACCTTTCAACATACTGCGAGCACATTCTGCTAATGGTCTATTCTTTCTCTCAGTAACTCCATTTTGCTGAGGTGTATTAGAAACTATAAACTGTTGTTGGATTCCATGAATTTTACAGTAATAAATGAAAGCTCCTTATTTTTATTCTCCCCTTCATATAATATGAGGATTTTGATGTATTTATGAGTTTTTTTTCAACCATATTCTTGAATTCTTTGAAATATTCAAATAGATCACTCTTTTTTCTAATGAAATTAACACACACGTACCTGGATCTATCATCAACAAAGATAATAAAGTACCATGCACCACCAAGTGATTTTGTTTACATTCGGAAACAAACATCAATATGTGTTGGGCTCAAGTATATATGTTTATAATTTTTCATTATGTACAAGTAATTCATTTCTATTTCTTTTTCTTAATGCACATGCTTCACATTCCACATGTTTATTTATTCAACCATTCATTTCTCTTGAAGTAGCACCAATTCATTTTGATTAAGATGTCCATACCTTTGATGTCATAATTCTTCTAGTCACATTGTTGTATCTCCAAACACTTGATGTCCTTCTTTGATAATATTCATCTTATATAATCCTTCAATACTTTTACCTATAGCAACAACCCTGTAGTGATTTCTAATGTCTTTAACAACACATACAGACTTGACAAATTCCACTTTTAAATCTTGTTCAGTGACAAAAGAGACAAATGTTATGTTCTTTTTAATTCCAAGAACATGCATTAAATTATGAATTTCTTTTATTTGTCCATTAGGTAAGTTTACACTTATTACTCCATACCACTACAACAAATCCCTATAATTAACATCCCTTTTTTCTTCCTTTTTTTCATATAGATCCCATTTTTCATGCTATTTGCATCATTTATCAAATATGGTGAAAAAAGTGATACAAAATTGCACCAAGTTTTGCATCAAGCCTTGCACCAAGTTTAGCACAAAGTGTTTCACCAGGTTTTGCATTAGGTTTTGCACAAGGTTTTGTGCCATCCTTTGCACCAAGTTTTATGCTAGGTTTTGTGTCAAGTTTGGCACCTAATTTTTTTCACCTACTTTTCCATCCTCTACTACATCCACTTTTTTGTTCCTACACTTGCATCAAATTTTGTTTCTTTTTTTGCATCCTCTTTTGCTTTGTTTTTTGCATCCATTTTTGGATACTTTTTTCTATCCAATTTTGCGTCAGGGTTTTCATCTTGTTTTACATCAACTTGTTGCATTGAATTTTGTATCCAATTTTGCATCCACTATTGCACCCATGTTTATATCCACTTTTGCACCTTCTTTTGCATCAAAATTTGCTTCTTTTTTCACATCTATCATTTCATCCACTTTTACATCCACTTTTGTTGTGCCATAATTTGTGCTATGTTTTGCATCTATTGTTGTACCCATGTTTGCTTCCATATTTCCATCCACATTTCCATCCTCTTTTGCATCCATATATGCATCAAATGTTGCATTTTTTTTGCATCCACTTTTGTGTCAAGTTTATGCATCAAGTTTTGTGCCTTGTTTTGAATCTACTTTTGCATCCACTTCTGTTGCATCCATTTTTCCATCAAATTTTGTGTCCACAATTGTGCCCATGTTTGCTTCCACTTTTGCTTCCTTTTTCTGTCTTGTTTTGCGTTCAAGTTTGCATCGCTTTTTTTTGTCTACTATTTCATCCACTATTGCATCTAATTTTTTTGTGCCATTTTTTGCACCTACGATTGAACCCACATTTGGTTTTACTTTTGCATCCACATTTGCATCCTATTTTGTGTCCAAATTTACATTGAATATTGTGTATGATTTTGCATTCCCTTTTGCATCCACTTTTACATCAAGTTTTGCATTAGGTTTTGCATCTCATTTTACGTCTACGTTTGCACCTATAATCTATTGCATCCACTTTTGCATCTAATTTTGTGTCCATTGTTGCACTCATGTTTGTTTCCATGTTTATATCCTTTTTTTCATCTTATTTTGCATCCAAGTTTGCCTCCTTTTTTCATCCAAGTTTATGTCCTTTTCTGCATCCGTTGTTGTATCCACTTTGTTTCAACACCATTTGCACCAATTTTTACACCTACTATTGCACCCATGTTTGCTTCCACTTTTTTATTCGGGTTTGTATCATAGTTTGTGTCCAAGATTGTATCAAATATTGTGTTTATTTTACATCCACTTTCATCTCATGTTTTGCATCTACTTCTATTCAATTGACCTTTGAAAGAAATTTTACATCCATTTTTTGCACATGCACAACCTATTCTTATGGTAATTGATATTATTTTTCTTAGGGTTTGATATGAATTCTGTATATGTCCTTTTTTTTAAGAGTTTTAAAGGGCATGGATAGGAGCATACATGAGAAGTAAGATAATGGAACAAGTCGGGGTGATTCTATTAACCACGTTTATGTTGTAGTTGATCATCATGGTAGGCAAGGTTCTACAACCAATATGCCACAAGGTTTTGAAGACAAGACATTCTCCTCCTCAGTTGCCTTAGTATTCTCCTCCTTTCCAAAATGATCTTATATTAACTGCTAATTAGGACCATGGTTCAAACCTAGGCTCCCAACATCAAACACCATTTAGTCACCAGCTTGTTCCCCCATCACTTAAAATAGTGAAATTGGTGTCAAGTTCATGATGGGTCATGGTAGCTCAACAATATGTAGCTAGTAGATCTGATGGGCATGCATTTTTACATGCTACAACAACTCCAAATGGCTAGGATACTCCCTGAGAAGCAGATTCATCAAGAGATGAATTGGCTATAAATGATAATGTATCGGATCCACCTTTGTTTGCACAGATAGTTCCGTCAATATTTGTTCAGTCCAATGCGATTGACAAAGTTTTGTCTTGCAAATGGAGGTCTAAAAGACGTTCCAGTGCTGAACATAATTTTGAGAAATTTAGAAATTATCATCAATGTTTAGATTCATTCTACAAAAGTTAGATTGGATTCTAGAAATTTTACCTATGTGATTAGTGAGTGCAATAACATAGGCTGATGAGATAAAACCCTAACTAATGTAGAGAAAAATTCTACAATGAAAAAGAAAAGTATATTTTTGATGATTGCAGAAGAAATAATTACAAGGATACTTTTCCAAATACTGTCAGAGATTTTCCAACTCATCTCACATGGAATAATGTAGTTGAATCTTGTCTTAGAAATAAAGACGATGAAATATTTGTTTTCGCATAAACTAATAGAGAAAATTATGGAGATTTTTCACATGCAAAGATTGGTCATAAAGTATAGTACTATGGCTATGGAGATGTTAGCAGGAATAATGTTGAAAGCCTTGCAGACATCGATAAGAATGAAAAAACCTTTATTGCAAAAAAAATCACAAGTAAAATGTCTCTTGTATTTGACCTTATGAAAGGTCGCCATGTTAAAAATCACCTCAAAGGGAGGACCTCACTACCTACTCAAGCTGCAAATGGTTTTGAAGGTGTTTGGTCTTACTATAATTCCAAAAGTGCTCATGAGTCATTGAGTATGGGCACTTCTATGGATTCTTTCAAGTCTGTGGATGCAAAGGTCAAGTTTTATTTAGACTTTAAATTGGGGAGTCTAATAAAATTTCAATTGGAGAGAAACCTCATCAATTTGCCTTTATCATCAACACAAACAACTGGAAAATTAGTTTGAAAAAATCAAGGCCCAAAATTAGTTGGCTCATTTTTATGGAGTGAAACCAACAAGTAATAGGTACTGATTTCCCCCATTATAGTTGAAGTGATAATTGGTACTGAGGTAACCTGCAATAAAAGCATCACAACCACATATCTCAATTATCATAGCTCCATCAAAAAAACCATGAGGGATGGTATATGTGTCTGATAATGGTGTGATATGACTCACTAATTTTTCCCTAACACAAAATCCAACTTCTTTGTAAAATGCCACTATCAGGATACATAAACCCCTAATATATGGTGTAATGTTATTGAAATCAATGATTTGCAACAACACCATATTCTCGAAATGATATATAACATGAGAGGGCCATAGCTCATATTATGATGCATCCACTCATGAAGGTTGTCTCCAAAAGTGGGGGAACACTAATCCACCCTAATATGTAACAGGTTCAATATGCCAATCCATATAAATTTCACAAATGTACATCTCAGGAACAGATGGAACGAATCTTCCAGTGCTCCAACACAAAGTAAACAACATCTAGGACCAATGAATCCCTAATGATAAAGGTTGTCCTGAGTCAGTATCATGTCCTTCCATACTGCTAGGTTCCTATAATAATAGGGAACATAATTTTGAATTGACTCTGTTAAGTCTTGTAATATTGTACATACCTTTTCTTTTCCACAAATGTTTTCCATATTAAAGATTAAAAAGTGTAAAGAGGGCATGTCCTGAAAGAAATATCAAAGGAAAAAAAGAATAAGAAGAGATCAAAAAAGTGAAAAAACATGAACCCCAAACAAAAACAGATCATAAAAGTGTGCAAATTCAAGCGCCACTACTTTTTACTTCAATATGAAAAATAATGGTTGTGTGTAGCTTGTCATACATGCCACAACCCATGATAATCAAATAGCTTAATCTTGACTAAATCATGCTTTAAATTTCATGTTTATAGATAGAGAAAAAATATTTGGGCAAATTCTTTAACCTTGGTAGATCAATAGTTAGGTAGAGAAATATATTGTGCTCAAAATCTTAATCTGAGCCATTGGAAGATATAAGGTTAGAATTACATTCTTTCCTTTTCAAAAGAAAAAGGAGAGACAGGGTATGCTAGCCTAAATGCACCCAATAAGGTGAATAAAATATGTTAGGGTAAGTATAGGGTAGGTACAAGAAAGGTTGTAGAAGTACAAGGTTGTTAAAGCATAAGCACATTCATCATGCTTAATCCTATGTTTCAGTGTGCAGGAGCAGTTATGAAAGTAAACGGATGTTCACAAGATGATTTAATTAACTTCCCCTCATTTGTTTTCCCCCCACATACTTATTTACTAATTTCCCCATTTTCCCCTCATTTCTTATAAAGGTACCCTTTTCCCTTCATTTTGATCCTTACCCCTTGCTTTCACACAATTCCTTAGTAAATTACCCTCCGAAGGTCATTCCCCTACCCAAAACCCCTTTTCCCTAGTGTGAAACCCATTTTCCATTGAAAAGTCACTTTCCCCCTTATTAATTTCCCTAAATACCCATAAAACCCCTATAAAGACCCTTTATCCTATGTTTAAATTCCCCTCCACATTACTTAATTAACTCCACCATTCACATTTTTCGCCTAAGAAACCCATAAAACCCCTTTATTCTAAGTTTCGTTTCCTCATCCCAATATTTATATTACATTAGAAACTTAGTGTATTCTTACAATCCCGTATACTAATATTAACATTTAACTCTAATTATTTAATTCCCTTTATACATATATCGTGTATTAAAATAATTCCCGCATATATATCCCATAACCCATATAATACAAACCCACATATATTAAACTATATTAATATATATCCTAACCTTGGTCCCATTGTATTAAACCCGCTCATTATATTTTTAACCTGCACCATATTCATTAATTAATTACAAATCAGTGATAATTAACCCCCAAGCCCCACAAATCTCCACCCAACTTCCCTTCGTGCAACTTCACCGTGCGATAGCCATTAGATATTGCACCCCCAGATTTGATAGCATGCATCCATATCGTGTAGACTCCCTTTCCTACCTTTACCCGCCCAAGAGCACATGAGATTCACGGTTTTTCTCAGGCCCCTTTCAGTTATGTGGCAGTCCCACGTTATCTTGCCTGCTCTCAAGGAAATACTGCCTGACTGCCAAAAGCGGTGCGATGGCCCCTGAAACCACCTTCCCATGTAAAATGAAACCACCCACTTTTAAGTTATATAAATTATGTGCCAAATGTGATTGTTACCCATTAAAAGGCTAAAGACGCTAATTTTCACTCTTTTTGCTCG
This sequence comes from Pinus taeda, assembly GCA_000404065.3. Lineage (NCBI taxonomy): Eukaryota > Viridiplantae > Streptophyta > Pinopsida > Pinales > Pinaceae > Pinus > Pinus taeda. The sequence continues at coordinate 12,778 of APFE030463478.1, read as the reverse complement.
TTTTTCACTAGAAAGATGCCTAAGCCTTCCTACGCCACCCTAAGCCTCTGTAACTAAATTTGACCTCTGATTACCTTCCGAACATGCTCCAGACTCCATCCACAAACATCTTAGTTCCCTGAAGGCATTATCACCTCTTGCCAACCTGTGTTCTTATTAACAATTTTTTTATTTTGCAGGAGATTAGAAGGCTAGGAGCTTGGATAAATAGGTTTAATACTAGTTCCAAAACCTGTTTACTCCAAGAGTTGCCAGGAAATGTATTCAAAGGCTTGATTTAGCAAGATTTTTGTGTACAATGAGAAAATCAAGTTTAAATATAGCAGCAGAGCAAAAGGAAACAATTTACGCAGTAGATGATAAAACAGAGATGAATTCATTTTCACCAACACAACAAAAGATTATTACAAACTACTCTCCAAGAAACATTTTGTATTCTACATGTGTCTTTTAGTAAAAATCTTTCTTACTAAAAACATAGAAGCATGAAACAGTGAGTAAGATTTACAGTAAAAGGTAAAATTAAAAGTAGGTGATTGAGCATTCATGGTAAAATAAATACAGTTGAAAGACAAACAAATGAAAGTGTATTAGATGAAAGCTTGTACATAAATATAACATCCAATGTGAAGACCAAACAAAAAAACAGATTAAAGGGAAAAATATCAAAGACTAAAAGATAGCAGAACTTAAAGAACAGAGACAATAAACAACATTTCAATCACTGTCTCTGTCTTCTTGCACGAAGATATTTCTTTTTCCTAGGCTAGTTCTCAATGCAGTTTGAGATATTTTATAAGTTATTTTGTATAAATACTTCATAATTCAAAGTATTGAGGGGGGATTTCTAAATATTTTTATAGTTGATTGATCTACTACCTAAGGGTTATTGTACCAATTTCCAGTTGACAAACAGGAAAAATTATAAAGAAACTTCTTTACAGGATTCATGTGTTGAGCTATCTTAGTGAAGTACAGATTTCATCTTGTTTATGTTCTTTTTCTAAGTGTTTCATAAACTTAAATGTTATCCAAATTTGAATGAATTAAACTGGAAATGTAACTTAGAACTTGTTTAATTACATTCTATTTTGCACAATTGATCATTTATATGTTTTCCTCTGATATCCAAATTTGAGAACCCTTAATTACTCTCCCATTCTGGTTGACCTCTTGCATTTCTCTTCATAATCTGGCCTTGGGAACCCTTAATTTCTCCCTGGATCTAATTGGAAACCACTTCACCATCAAGCCTTTGAGATTTGCTATTGCTCACCTATCTTTCCTTGTAACATTTTCTTTATGGTTTGTTGCTTTTCTTTTTTCGAAGCCTGATTGACTCCATAGCCCAATGGAAAATAGACATTCATCTATCCATCTAAGTAAGTGATTGTTGGTTTATTGGGCCCTGACCTAGGTTCAAAAGAGTTTTTAGCCAAACAATTGTCGCAGCTACCAACCCTTTAAGCAACACCCCGTAGATCGTGGACTAAGGTCTCACCTGAGGTAGTAAGGCAGGGTGCTGGAACCAAGTTTCGGCACCCTTGTGATGTCTTGATGTGGTCTAGAGGGGGTTGTGAACCTTTCTGTGGCCTCGCACCACTTTTGTACTACTATCAGACTGCATGTGTAATTTCTCATAAGGAAATTATTATAGATCTGATCTTCTTATTATATTCTTTAAGCAAACATTTAACAATAATACCCAGTGTGTGCAATTATAAAAAAATATAATAGATGCATAAACCATAACATAATAGATCCAAGATATTTCAGGAAACAATTTATCTTTATTAATATCTTCCATCACTACAACCAGATCTTCCCTGCACACTCAATTGCAGGTGTCCTTGTACACAGTTGCGGACTCTACCAGGTGTCTGCACACATAGTTGCAGAGCCTCTATCTATCTACCAATAGCCTTGACTCAGACTTACAAGCATCGAGAATATTTCCTTCACAAACCCATAACCATTAAGATACAAAACCAAAACTTTTCAAAAACTGACCTCTAGCTATAAATCCTTGCTCTATTTATACATTCCTATGGTCCACAGACCATGGGAATGCCGACTCACTTCCTATTATTTTAAATTATTCTTGGGCAGACAACCCTTTGACTTGACTCGTTACAATTTTTGCTCTGCACACTTTGCGGAGTCTTTACCATACTTTCACCCAAAACTGTCTACTTTGAGCCCCAAAACCATTACATGGCCCCTTCGCTACTCAACAAGCCCCCAACACAATCAACATGACTCGTCCCGAGTCACTCAGCTGGTGCAACAATCTTCACGTGAAGGTCATGCAACAATTTCTGCACTTCACTTACACTTGCAACAAACTATTCCACCATCTGCTGTACTTGTTCTACACGAGCCATCGATGCCTTAGTATCTAATTCAGTCGCCTCTTTGGGTGTAGATGTTGCCTGCATGTGGGCCATCTTCAACTCGATGGAAGTGGAAACCGCAAATGCCTCATCAACCCAAGGCTAGATCCGTTCTTTAACTACTGCTGCTTTTTGCCAAGTGGCGTCAGCTTGTACCTTAAGAGCCTGAGCCTCCCTCAATTTTTCCAAATGCTATGTAATAGCAACCATTTGCGCGGTCCCCCTAACATTATCGTAGGCTTGCTGTAGCTCCCTTGCCTCTGTTTCCAACCATTGTAAGGTTGGATCCTCTTGTAGGGACGTCGGCATAAGAAGTGATTGATCCAACACATTGGAGCACTCTTGCATAGCACGTGCTATTGTGTCTCATCCGGATTGAATGATGCCTCTTCGCTGTTCGGTGACCTCTGGTGGTGTAGATGGCTATGCTTTGAGTTTCAGCTTTACGATCTGCAAGCTAAGAGCCAACTAAATCCTCATGGCCTCCTCCTTTGTTTCGCAGAACCCACTAACCAACTTGTGGATTCGTATGCCGACAGGAAAATCTGCCGAATCTCTAGCTCAGGGGCACGCGAACGAGATTCCCCTACAAATTGCTCCAACTACTGACTCTGTGCGACTACTTCATCCTGTTGGAGGCTCAACTATTCTACATGAATTCTTTGTTCGCTGAGTACCTATTCCATGCGTCCTTCCCTCGCGTAGAGCTCCATCATTGCGCTGTCTTGGAGTTGGTACAAACTTTCACGCAGGAGGGCAGCCAAATTTAATCCAAGCCTCATAAGGCAGCCCACCACAGCTCTGTTCGCCTCATTTTCTGTTACTAATGTTCCTGCGAGGATCACGATAGTATTAACCATTTGGGCCTTTAGCAACTTCTCAGTGGCTGACATACCTGTAACTCCACGAGTAGCGATGGTTCCCTACTACGAGGCACATGTCCCAAGTTCCTGTACCTATGTGTGGAGCACCCCCAACACAATATATTGCTCTGAAATGGCTTTGTCGATTGCTTCCCGAGTGACTTTCTGAACTATGTCCCCTATGTCACCTAGGCCACCCTTGGTTAATGTGGTTAGTTCTTCATCCCATTTAGATGCCTTGGCTTTCTTCTGTAGCTTTGTCTGTTCTATGGGTTGTGGTCATTTTAGGGGCGCACTTGTGGTGGTTGGTGGTATTCCTCCCATCCCTGTATCTGTGGTCATCTCTGTGGGCACCTTCAGACTGCTTGCATCCTTTGTCATCGCAGCACCTTCTACAGATGGTTTAGCTGTAGAAGCCTGCGCTGCCTCCCGGGCTGCCCATACTTTGGCAGCATGCTGTTCATTTCTCTCTTGCTGTGCCATGTGCTTAGCTTCAGCATTCTGTTTCTAGAAACTAATCTCATCACGTCCCACCGAGTCAGTTCCACGCCACTCTCATGGCCAGGTATCCAAAACCGCAGAGATAGCCTTGTCGATGGCAATGAAGGGAACTGTGGACAATGTCTGGTCTAGGTCCTTGCATGCCCGAATGTATACATAGTGCATGTCTACCTTAAACTCTACGATGTTCTTCACACTGTCATATGTATCGTCGAACAAACGAGGTTGCTGTCTGATCCATTGGTAGACATTTGTGTCCATTAGTATCAAAAAAATCTTGATGCCTCAGATTCTTGTAGAATCCCACGTCACCCAGAGTTATGCGTATTCGCCGGCTTCTGTCCAATCATGGTCCAAGGAAGGGAACTGGCTATCTTCGAATAGTTCACTTGTAAACAACATGATGGATAACAATAACCATGCATAATGGAAATTTTTACTCTCCTCTTGGAGCTCTTTGTAATTGGTCAGGAATTCGTCACAGAGGAACTGCGCCCAATTGAATTGTTCCCCTTCTGCGCACCGCTCCGCTAGTGTGATGACTATTGTTAGGACCTCATTAGCATGGCATTTCCACATCACTTTTCCTACCAACAACTGGGTAGCAACGAGAACCCCTTTGTGCGGAATACTGTCAATAACATACCCTCGATGCTTCTTCTCCAAATTGTATTTCTTTTTCAAGGTTTTTGTCACCATCACAATGCCACTCATAGCAACGATTTCCATGGGGTCCCTACCTTCACAGGGAAGCTGCGTGATCTTGTGAACAAGTTTGGCTGTGATGCGAAGGGCTTTTTCTATCCATAAATATCCATCGTGTACCAAATAGAGCAATTGTCAGATGACCAATATTGTGATGGGGGGCTATTGAAAATTTGGGATGGATAGGAGATAGAGCAACCCAGCTTCCTCTACCTTTCACAGCCACTTCCTCAGCTGAAATGTCGTAATAGTTCCCATGACACTTTTCTTCATTAGTTCAGTGTCGCCAAATGGGGAAACTTCTTGGTATCTACAAGGACCCAGTCTTCAAACTTCATAGTCGAGATGCGGCCAATCGTCGTTCCTTCGAGTGGCACCTCTTTTGGAAGGGATGGGGTGAGGAGTATATTGTACACATCAACCAGACTTGTAGGGACTTTGGCCTTCCCTTTGCGTGGAGGAACATACGCAGGTCATCGTATTGGCTGGATATCTTCTTTGCCTTCTTCTTCTATTTCTTCAACATAGGTTAGAGGTTCCTCTTCCTCATCATCACTTTCAATAGTAATAGCTTTGCCCTTTTCTTCCAGTGTGAGCTTGCTAAATCACAGATTTCGCGGCGACATTCTTACGGGTCCTGGTATCTAGGAGTCCTTCTTGTTCTATGGCGTCCTAGGTAATTTGGGGATTTCGGCTACCTGTGGTGTAGGATTCAGTGGAACCTACTTGGTGGGGGTTATCGACTTAAGGAATGACTCTCGTATTTCCTTTGGAAATTCCTAAAACCACGGGCTTTTCTTCAACAGTTTTTCATTCATCTTACTCCTCTCAGTTTGAACCCAGGGCTTCCTATTCTTTGAATGATCAAGATTTATTGTGTGCCCCTTCACTTGCTTGTTATATATGATTGCATATTCAAATTTGGCCTTTTGCCCTATTCATGGCTCACTAATGTAATCTTGGCAGTAACCCCTATGCCTTAATTACCTGACACCCACTCCTCTATGTCGTAAGTGGGACATCTTATCATGAACAGTAACTGCAATGGTCATCTTCCATCCCTCTTGTGTGGTAGCAAAGCCCCAGGTACACGGGTGTGTTCTATGCATTTGACTGGCCCTGTGCACCAGGGCTAAATCACACAGCTTTCCTGCAGCCTCTTTTATAGTCTCGCATCCTCTTTCTACTGCATGGAGTGCTAAGACTTAGTCCCCTACAGATAGTCAGGTGGTCGCACCCTTCATGCGAGCCTTCCTTTTTGCCTGCTAGCCCAGGCTACATGCACACTTCACGTACACTCAACTTGGATAGTGCCTTGCGGTCTGTGCTCCCTTCTTCAGTAGGGTGCAGTCGAAACCATGATAGTAGGGTCACAGCTTGTGCTAGGATTGTAGGAGGGCTAGACAGGTCTGGTCCCTTCCTTCACATGCTCGCGCAGTCTATTTGTGTGCCTCCTCTCTTGATTTTATCAATTTCTTCATCCAAGCTCACGCTTTGCCTCCGTAGCCTTGCCCCTACTTCCTCTAGTTCATGAAGTCTTAGGCATCAACATCGAATGGCCTCCTGCAGCTGTCAGATCGCTTCATCTAGGTCTTCTCATTCAAGTCAAACTATAGGGGTAGCGGTCGGGGAAATTCTCTTCTCTTCCCATCCGACTGTGGGTAAAGTTCCCTTTGCAAGCTATGCTTTGTGTACGGTCATATTAGCCCAGTGAACCCTGGCTACTCATAGATTTCGTTTGGTTGATGGTTTCACATCATACAACGTTGCCCGCTATTGTATATGGGCGACTGTCTTGCTCCGTCGTGGCTACCGCACATGTCATTCGATCTATATTTGGAATCACCTTCTACCTCTGCGCTCATTCCACCTTAGCTTCCTTTGTGCACGCAACCTTGGTGTGGTTTCCATGTGTGGTGCTGCTTCCATTAGCTCCCATGGCTTCAGCCTTCCGATGGATGTTCCGTCAAGGTTGACAAAATCCTCCTCCTTTGTTGCACCATTGTCTGTTGGTTGTTGCCGTACCTCAGTGGCCACATGTCATAGTGATCTAATCATCATGTTATAGTTAAGTGTTGTGACTTCATGCAATTGGTTCTACCATCGCTCGATCTCCTTGTCTGAATCTAAGGTGCAGGAACTATCGTGCTTCCATGAAATTTTCCCATTCACTGTGGGATTCACCTGATCCTGGTCTTGCACTATTATCTGGTAGGTGCAGTCTAGTTCATCATCGCTGTCGCCATCACACACCGGTTTGGTGTAGCATGTTCCTTTCGCTGGATCTAGCAGAACTATTACCCGAAGTGACCTTTTTTTGAATGTCATTTTCCATCTTTTTATGTTAATGACCCCATTCATATCCATGGCCCAATCTATTCCGAGCAATGCAGGATACAGGTTACTGCTATCAACAATTTATATTAGCTCAAAGTCAGTCTACGTACTTACGCCTTCAATGTCCACTGTCACTCCTTGCAGTCATCCCATTGGTAAGACCTTTTGCTGGTTGGCCATCTGCAGTTGAATAGGAAACCATTGTAGTCGGGCCTACCCATGAGTTCCCATGTTTACTTAGGCAACACATTCGCATCAGACCCTAAATCCAAAACAACCTGATCCATCTCATAATCCCCAATTTTAGCAGTCAACCGCATTTCCCGCCCGATGCGCAAAACATGCTTGCCTAGTTTCCAGACCATGGGTGGTTCGTCTGACCTTGCACACCTAGTTATCAGCTCTTGCAATCCCTTCATTGCCTTAGTGTCCCGTTGTAGGTTCATGCATGTTTCTAAAAAGGTAGTAAGCATGGAAGTATCCATCTTCGGCTCATGTTGATCCTTGCTACCCGAAGTAGAAGTCTCCGCGAAGCCCTTCTTAGCTTCCACAAATGTTTCCTTCGAGTGCTCTAAATCAAATTCAGGTTGCTTCGTAGGGGCCTTGCGAACCCATGCATCCTCCTTGAGTTGCTTCCCCTGTAGCTGCACCACTTCTGAGCACCATGTTCATGTTAGGATCCTCCTTGGGCAGTCTCGCCTTCATAATCTGGACATTCTGAGTGGGGGTACCTAGAAGCACCCCCTTTTCCCACATTTGTGCAATTAGTGTGGGGAAATCTACTACTTCATGATCAAACTGGTTACAATATGGTAGCATGTTCTTGTCGGGTTTGTGCAATCTCGTTCGTAGTGCCCATGTCCTCCACAATTGTAGCTGATTAATTATTCTCAGCCTCATCCAGGTCCTAGTCCTCCTCATCCCCATCCACGTCCCTGAAATTTGCCCCACGCTATCGTTGCAACTGGATCCTGACCTCACTCTTCAGTTTGCATCCTATAAGCAAGTGTCTATTCCATCAGTAACTCATAACTTCGGTAATTGCATTTTTCATGGCCCATTGATCTACAAAAATTGCAAAATAGATGTTGAGTGGGTTGTATCAGTTTCGGTAATAGATGGAAGTTATCTGTGTTGTGATTTCCTCCCACCTGATAAATTGTACACCAGAGCGAGGGCGCTGCGCTTGGCCCTACCTACGCCTATGGTCTCAAGGGCATTGGTCCCCCTCCTGCTAGATAGTTCACAAATATCGGAGATTGATCTTTATCATGGCCCTGGCCTTTACATTTTATGCACCATACCTCTACGCGTGCTCCTGACTGGGGTGTTTTATCTTGTTTCAAACTTTGCATTTATAAGCATAGGTTTTGTAGTTGCGCGTGGATTTTTTGAACTCCCAACCCTGAATCCTAAATTAGAGTTTCGTGCAACCTCATTGCTGTCTCTAATGCTTAAGCTTAGGTTGAGATCTTTTGTTGTGATAGCACCATCCTTAGGTGTGTTGTCAAAGACGCCACAAACCATGTGCAGTGTTGTGCATCTGTCAGCATCATGTTAGCCTCATGAATTGTATTCTTCAATCTCTGATCTAGATCCCATGGGGTTTCACCAGTTAGCATCGTGATTTCCTTGAACCCGATGATTGACTGCGTTTCTGATTTAGGCTAGCTAGATTCTTTATTCAATGCATCCTGGATCGCCACTATTCCTGCATTTGAGTGATCGCTTGAGTACTTTATATACCATGTGAAGGCATTGTCCTGCAACAAGCTAACCACAGAAGATTTCTTGATGTTCTCATCTGTTACTCCTTGGGCTTCCCATATAGTCTTTACCATGAACTAGAACTGATCTAGTTCCTCATTTCCTATGCCTCTAAGTATTGGCAACTTGATCACACCTGCCATTCCCTCGACAGTGGTGGCGGTGGGGTAAGAGAAGATGGGTTTGATGCAGGTGAAGTAGGTGGTGGTATGGATGGTGGTGGTATCAGTGGAATGTGGTGATTTATCAGTCAGACTGTGCTTCTTGGGGAGAACCCTACGAGTTCCTCCTCACTTTCTCGAGAAAGTGGAATCAAAGGAGTATCTTCTAATCCTTTGATCCCACAATAGCCTCTTCCACTCCTTGTTACCCTAGACATTAATGGATGCACATAAACCATTTTTCACATAACAACATTTTAATCCAAGTATTCAATGATTTGATGTACTTACGTCGTGGTACTTGGAGAAATCGCCTCTCCGCTTTGCTGTAACTCAAAGTTGTGTATATTGCGAATTCAGTGATAAACCCCCTATTAACCGATCCAACCAGTGATTTACTGCCCATGCGATTTTATCTTCAGATGCCTCTAGCCTGTGCACCAACTCGGGGGTTCACACTATTGGTTGATCAAGTCTACACCTTCCCATGCTATCATCTAGCCTCACGATCAACTCGTACAACTCTCTCGAGAAAGATGTGAAGAAGATCTCGTGGATTTCTGTGTATATGTAGTGATCCAGCCACCTTTCCTCAGCAATCTGTGGATTTCAATTTTCCTGTACCATGAACTCATGAAGCTTCTGATCTAACCAGCCTTCAAGCTCTTTCTTTGTAGGGTTCCAGTGTTTCGACATCAGACATCCCTTAGGCAGATCCTGGTCCTAGCAACGGAACCATTTGTTGGCTTATTGGGCCCCAACCTAAGTTCAGAAGAGTTTTTAGCCAAACAAATCTAATAGCTACCGGCCCTTTCAGCAATAGCCCACAGAGCACCGACTGAGGTCTCACCCAAGGTAGTAAGGGGGGCGGGTGCTGGAACCAGGTTTCCACACCCTTGGGATGTCTTGATGTGGTCTAGAGGGGGTCGCAAACCTTTCTGTGGCCTTGCACCACTTCTGTACTACTGTTGGACTACAGGTGTACTTTCTTATTAAGGAAATTATTATAGATCTGATCTTCTTGTTATAGTCTTTAAGCAAATATTTAACAATAAAACCCAGTGCGTGCAATTTTAAATAGATATAACAGATGCATAAACCAAAACACAATAGATCTGTGATATTTTAGGAAACAACTTATCTTTATTAATATATTTCGTCGCTACAACCAGATCCACCCTGCGCACTCAGCTGCAAGGGTCCACGCACACAACTGCAGACTCTACCAGGCCTTTGTACACACAGCTACAGAGCCTCTATATATCTACCAACACCCTTGACTTGGACTTATAGACGTAGAGAATATTTCCTTCACAAATCCATAACCATCAAGATCCAAAACCAAAACTTTTCAAAAACTTACCTCTAACCATAGAGCCTTGCTCTATTTATACATTCCTATGGTCCGCAGACCATGGGTAGGCCGACTCACTTCCTATTATTTTACATTTTTCTCCGGTAGACAACCCTTTGACTTGACTCATTACAATTCATGCTGCGCACACTTTACGGAGTCTTTACCATACTTTCACCCAAAACTGTCGGCTTTGAGCCCCAAAACTATTACGTGGGCCCTCCCTTACCCAACGGTGATCCCACCACCCAAATTCAAATCAAGACCCAAGTACAATCATAACTAGCCTAAAATCAAATAACCAAACAAAGTTAAATAAAAAAGGGAGAGCCCTCTTTGAGATTAGGAAGGCTAGATCCTGATCTCAAAAGTACGTTTGTGGTTACCTCAATGATTTCTTTCTTTAAACTTGAGAAAATACTAAGTGATAACACATACTATCTAGCCAAAATCCTTTAGCTTAGTAGGAACATTCCACTGCCAAATTTTGAAAAACCATTGGCAAGACGCTAGATGATGTGAAGGATAAATGTACTAATATTCATCCTTAACTAGACATTGGCCATCTTCTAAATTACCATCCCATGTATATATGTCCTGTTTTTCAGATATTGCAATGCCCTCCTAAGATAGATTCTGAGTATACTTATCCAATTATAAAGCAAGATCACCATATAAACCAATAACATCTACCTTCATCTTAGTAGACCATCATCAATTCCCCTTCCCAGTGAATAGGCCCCCTTTTCGATTAGGCTCCTTCGATTAGCAGCTCTATGTGTAGCTGAATTCATCATTAACCACAATCTAGCTGATATAATGGATGCTAAGGTTATGAACCCGTCTAAGTAGATCTACCAGTAAAGTATGATCCCCCTTATAACTACAAATAGGATCCAAGTTGATTGTAATATTAACCCCATTCCCAATTTTCCATTTAATGTTGTTTAATAGCCATGGTCTAACTTTCATAAAATCCTCCAATATATATGAGGTGCCTCAAGGGATGTGCACCCCCACCTTGATCCATGAAATCATAGATCGATTTTGAAGGTACTTCGATTTTATGATGTACTAATATAGACCCTTATTGTTGAATGCGCAGCATAAAATATTCATCAATAGATTCTAGCTTAATCTCTCTGGATCCTTTATACCTCAACCACCTTCATCCTTTCTTTGTCTTATAAGTTCCAAGCGAGCTAAGTGGAATGTATGTTTCATTGAATTCCCAACCCATACAAAGTTAGAAATGATCAATTTTATCCTATTGATAATGTTTTTGGGTAGAATATAGAGATGAATCTAATATATTGAAATTTTTTGCAAGATCGGCTGTACCATAATCAAATGCCCCACTAATGAGAGCCATTTGTGTGCCCAAGGTGTAAATTTGTGTTGGAATTTCTCAATAAGCTATTGTGAGTATTTTATCCCATATTTTTTCATTTTGAGTACAAAACTAAGGTATTTAACAACGATATCAATAGATGCTCGATTGATGCCAAATATACCAATAATCTCCAATACTAAGTCATCGTCAAGAGATGATGAGATCAAAATGGATTTAGATTTGTTCATGAAGAGCCCAAAATCCTCACCAAAGAGACATATGATCTGATGCATATATATCCATTCCACCACAAACAATTTCCCGAATAGAAGCACATCATCGAAAAATATGAGATGAGAAGTCATAATGTATTTGGTGATATGAACACCTGAAAGAGACACACAACTATGATATTTTAGTTTTAACCTGCTCAAACCCTCAATGATAAGAATGAAGAGAAGTGGAGACAATGAAAATCCCTCACGAAGACCCCGTTATGCCATGAAAAAATCAATAGGTAATCCAATTATCAATACCGTGAAATTTGTTTATGTAACACATGCCATAATTCATGCAATATCCTTATATGAGAGGCCAATCTTGTGAAGAACTAGCTACAAAAATGACCAATCCACACAATCGAAAGCCTTGTAGAGATCAAGCTTCACTAAAATAACACCAATCTTCTTTGAATTGATCAATTGTATTGTCTAATGTGCAATGATCACCATGTCCTGTATTTCATGGTAACAAAGAAATCCAAATTTCTTCAACACAATGCCGAAAGACAAAGTGGTTCTCAATCAGTTCGCTATAATTTTCTAAATCAATTTATTCAAAGTGTTGCAAAGAGATGATATGATAATTCGATAAGGAAGAAACATGAGATACCTTAGAGATAAGTGTAATAAAGGTTGAATTAATATCACAAGGGATAATACCTGATGTACAAGATTCCTCAACAACCAATACTACCTCAGTCCCCATAATATCATGGAAGTGAAAAGCAAATTATATTGGTCATCCGTCAAGATCAGTTATTTTTTCTCAGGCAAAGGATTTCTTAGTCAACATCAATTCATCGAGAGAAAGTACACGATAGAAAGTCTCATTTGTCGCCACATCAAATATAATAGGATATGTTTCAATGACCTCCATCTATTTTTCAATGTCCACGCTCACTCGAGCTTGATATTGTGCACGAAAGAAGCTAATAGCCTCCACCTGTATATCTTGTAGAGAGGTGATGCAATTTCCATTCTTGTCCTTTAATTCCAGATAGTGTTCTCTGACCTCCTCCTAGATGGATAGTCGTGAAAGATTTTTGGTATTCTTGTTGCTACATATGATCCAAATGGTCCAGT